>APFE030030876.1:36457-59041 GCA_000404065.3 Pinus taeda | reverse complement strand
TTGCATCCAAAAGTGTTGATCCCAAGTATTGGGTTCATGGTATTGTGTTATTATGGTTTTGGACCATGGTATTGAGAAGGGCTTGCCTATAAAAAGGAAAGGAGATCTCTTGGCCACACACTTATGAAATTTGAATATCTTAAGATCTGAAATTTTGGGTGATTGGTTTTTAAAAGCTAGATCTAAATCAAGGACATAACTTAAGGTGAATCTATTGACATGTCGTGATCTCTCGGGCGCATGAACAGATCTGTGAATCTGACTGACTGTGGCACATTCGAGGACTGTCAATTTGGCCCTAATCAGAAGTCCGCAGGCGATCCATAGGTGCAGTGCGGGGGTACGCAGCTCAGTAAAAGGCTTAGTGCGGTAGTACGCTGAGAAGCCAAAGGTGCAGTGCGGGGTACACAGCACAGGAGAAGGCACAGTGCGGGGCGCACGCAGCACAGAAAAGGGTGAAGTGCGAGGTATGCAGGCGAGAAGAAGGCACAGTGCGGGTGTACGCAGTAAGTCAGAAGTAAAGGTGCGGATCTGAAGAAAAGTTCGCGGAGCAGAAGAACAACCAGTGTGGATCGGTGGAGTTCAGTCTCAGAAGAGCTGCGGATATACGCAGGCCCCTGTTGGTGAAGTTGCGGTCTCATCTTGAAACATTTGTTGATTGTCTTTTATCTATTGCACCAGAGTTCTGGGTTTAGATTTCTGGTATTACTTTTTTGTTTACAGCATTCTGAAGAGTGGGTGATTCATTGGTTCATTGTATAAGGAGATTGGGTGATTTTCATGTACTTGATGATTATTTGATTTTCATGGATCCAGTTTGAAAATTAATGAAACGTGGTCCTTAAAGAAGTGAAAGAGGAAAGGGGGTTGTAGCTCCCTTCCAGAAGAGTCTGGAAAACGAGAGAGAGTTGTAGCTCTCTGCAGGTTGCAGCCTGCGTACTGGTAAAGGACTACACCAGTACAAAATCATTGTAAAAGAAGTTTCTAATTGAAAGAAGATAGAGACATATTGCAGCTGGTGGTTTTCACCCACATTGGGTTTCCACCTTATATTTGGTGTTCTTTGGTGTGACTATCTATTTTCTTGTTTCATGCTCATTATTATATACAAGTTAATGATCAATAAATTAAGGAAGGCATATTGAAAAGAATTTGATAATACTGATTCACCCCCCCCCTCTCAGTATTATTTCCAACACCTTGGTCGCATGTACATTCTACAGATGAAGGAATTGTTTAGTCAATGATGATTGACAAGGCACCATGGGAAGATTAACACCATTGTTCCCATCTTCCAGATTTTAAAGATGATTGTTCCAGTGACCTTGATCATCATTCAGTATTTGATTTCCTATCGAATACTGTAAATACAATGGATTCCGAGCGAAACTTGTCCAATATTGAAGAGACTATCGCCATCAATATCTCGACCAAACCAAATGTTGTAGAGAATATTCATGTCGCCAAATCTTGTTCTCCTTCAGAACTAGAAATATATTACGCTCTCTTTCGTGAGTTTAGAGATGTCTTTGGATGGTCATATGAAGAAATGCCATGCATTGAATCGATTATAGTTGAGCATGAAATTAAGCTATATCCAGATCTCAAACTAGTAAGACAACGACTTCGACAGGTGCACCCCAAGAAAGCCACTGCCATCAAAAGAAAAGTTGAAAAGCTTCTCCATGCTAGTTTCATTTACCCAGTTCCTCTAACCGATTGGGTATTGAATATTGTTCTTGTGATGAAGAAGCAAGGAACGATTAGAGTATGCATCGATTATAGGGATGTAAATCAAGCTTGTCCAAAAGGCAACTACCCTACACCCTTCATTGACCAGATAATTGATGAATGCGCTAGATGTGAAATATTTTCATTTATGGATGGATTTTCCGGGTATAATCAAATAAATATCTGCCCATAGGACCAATCAAAGACTACATTTATTTGTCAGTGGGGCACATTCTCTTACCGCAAGCTACCTTCTGGTTTAAAGAACACAGAGGGAATCTTTTAGAGGGCAATGAATTATGCCTTCCATGACATAAAAAACATCATTCAACCATATCTAGACAATCTTTCGGCTCATTCACGAAGGTAGACCGATCATCCGCAGCATTTGAGAGTGATATTTCTGCATTGCCAACACTACAAGATATGACTCAATCCACACAAATGTGTGTTTTGTGTCAGTTCTGGTCATTTACTTGGCTTTGTAGTCTCAAAGGATGGGATTCATCTCTACCCATGTAAGGTTCAGGTAATCATTAATTTGCCTCCACCTTCAAACTTGCTTCAGATACAGAAACTCCAAGGGAAAGCAAACTTTCTGAGGAGGTTCATTCCAAATTATGCTGAACTTGCTAAAGGTTATATGCCTTTGTTGAAAAAAGAAGTACCCTTCGTCTAGGATCAGGTCATGCAAGCTTCCTTTGATGCTCTAAAGGAATCCCTAATAAAGGCATCATTAATGTATGCTCCTGATTATCAAAAAGACTTTAACCTGTATCTAGCTATAGCATATATGACCATAACAATGGTTTTTGTTCAAGAAGACAATGGAATTGAACATCCTATCTATTATTTAAGTCAAAACCTAAATGATATAGAAACCAAGTACTCCTATGTTGAAACGCTGGCTCTCGCAGTTGTTTAAGCGATATAGAGATTTCGACACTATATCCTCTTTTGAAAAACTACCATTTTGTCAGATTGCAACCCCATGACTTATATCTTGTCGCGATAGTTACTGGGGGGAAAATATTCCAAATGGATAGCAATTTTGCAAGATTTTGATCTGGAATTTATAAAATCCAAATCAAAGAAAGCCCTAGTTTTCACGGAGTTACTATGCAATCTCCCATTTTCGTCCAATGATTCAACATCCAATGCAACAATCATGGATGAATCTTTGTTTCTGATATCTTCAAGCGATCCGTGGTATGGAGATATAATCATCTATCTCCAGACCCAAACATATAGGTCTAATACCTCCCGCTCAGAGCAATGACGTACTCAATACCAAGCAAAAGACTACATGATCATCAGTGATACACTTTACCGTCGTGGTATCGATACAGTTCTACGGAGGTGCCTCACCCATGAGGAGGCCGAAAAAGTCCTGAATGATTGTCATTCATCCGGGTGTGGAGGGCATCAATTTGGTTATGCTACAGCACAAAATATTTTATGAGCAGGGTACTTCTAGCCAACAATGTTCAAGGATTGCATAACCACAGTCAGAAGTTGCCATGCTTGTCAAATCTTCGATCTACAAAACCAGAATACCACCTGCACCTCTACAGCCAGTAGTCACTGTTGGGCCATTAGCCAAATGGGGTATAGATTTCATGACATGTAACCCCACCTCGGCCAGGGGGCATGGGTATATCATAGTCGTAGTGGACTATTTTAGGAAATGGGTGGAGGCGATGCCTACATTAAACAACAGTGGTGAGATGACTACTCTTTTATTTTTCAATCATGTAGTCTCCAGATTCGGTGTTCCACAAGCTATAGTCACAGATCATGGATCACATTTTCGCAATCACATGATGGTTGAGTTGGCTGCCAAATTAGGACTGTCCCATGACAGCTCTACTCCATATTATCCGCAAGCTAATGGGAAAGTTGAGGTAATCAACAAAGTCCTAAAGCGCATGCTACAAAGGATGATTGGAGTCCATAAACAGAGTTTGCACCTAATCTTGTACTCAGCCTTGTGGTCATACAAAACATCCATGAGAAATTTGACCGGGTTTACACCCTTTCAGCTGGTGTATGGCTTGGAAGCAATCTTACTAGTTCAGTGTGAAATCTCGTCCCTCAAACTTGCAGTCGACCTTCTCCCTGGAACTTCAAAAGAAGAGGCTCATTTCTTAGAATTAATCCAACTGGATGAAACCCATCATGGTGCTGCCTTGGCTAATGAAGCACATAAGAAATGAGTCAAGGCACTGTTTGACAAGAATGTCAAACCCCGTGTCTTCTCAGAAAGTGATATGGTCTTACTTTACGACCAGGAGTCCGATAAGTTGGGAGCAGGTAAGTTCCAATATTTATGGATGGCCCCTATATTGTTAATCATGTATTAGCAAAAGGAGCATACGAGTTAGTAGACTATGATGGGATTCCATTGTCGCAACCTCGAAATGGGTTGTACCTTAAACATTACTATGCTTGACTCAGTGTCTTAACCTCTTCATATGATTTTGTTACATTTTTGTTTTCACTAAGAGCAATCGTTTTGGTTAGGTAACCCACTTTTTCATTTGTTACAAATGTCAAACCTATTGGAATCATTTGTTGGATATGCTGATGGAGCAAGCCGTAGTTCGCAGAACCTATGTTCTGCAGCCTGGGCCATCTTTGATCCAAGGAATGAGTTAGTAAGTTTTAGAGGGGTATGTATTGGCCGATTAATGAACAACATCGTTGAATAGAGTGCGTTGGTAGAGCTTCTCTTTGATGCCATCGCACATGGCATACGCCGACTTGTCGTCATGCTAGACTCACAACTCGTCATTCTACAGCTCACCGACATCTATTCCATGCAGAATCCAGCTATCTATCGCATGTTCCTAAGGGTCAAGATTTTGGAAAGACAGTTCGATTCTATCCAATATCAACATATTTCCATAAACTTAAACACATTAACAGATTCATTGGCAAATTATGTGTTAGATAGACATTTTGTGACATTTATAAAAGAAAAGCATTTCATCAATATTTGCATCAGGATCATATAACTTAACCAAAATGGAGCTCCAAAAATCAAATATATATATATATATATATATATATAATTATATATATATTATATATATATATATATATAGATATATATATATATATATAACTATTTATGGTTTACACATAATGTTCTGTGTCCAAGACAAAATTGGTCAATTGACCCAAAAACTAAAAATTCTAGGGGGCACCCTAGTCTAATGGTGCTGGTGATAACAAGTCACCGCCTGTGCAATCATGTGTAAAAGCCTAGTCCATTGACGTGGCACACTAGTAGTATGTCGCTGTAATCTCAGAGGCAGCTCATCAGTCCTCACATTCGGGATACCGAGAGTGAGGCCTTTGATCTGATCCTACAATGCTGCAAGAGTCTTGGCCACATCCAAGTCATGAAGGACAGCCCTCCCTACAGCCTCTCTTGCTGGAACGGCAGCTAGTGCTCTCAGGCGCACTGCTGGTCGCACCGATTCGATATCTGCATGAGCACATGAGTTTTGATTAGTCTTGATAAAAGAAAGCACAGGAACATTATAAAAGAAATAAACAGGGATATGATCAGAAATTTTACCTATAACACTCCACTGCTCACCAGTCGGCAGCACCAACTCTGGGTCACCCCGGAAATCCATACCAGCATACGGACACTCGGCATAAACCATCTCCTGACGGTTGAACCACTCAAAGAAGGCATCAGAGAAAGAAACCTGTAGCTGACCAGCATGTTGGGCCATAACGTCAACCCATCTCTGCATCTGTGGCTCAGTCGGTGGCGGCAAACCAAGTGAAATGTATTGCGGCTGCATTAGTGGGATCTTCTCCAAGGCGAAAGCAATCAAAATGGAACCATAGCAAAAGTTCTTATATCATCCATTTTTCACCTTGGTAAGATGTTCTTTTATCACCGGAAGTACTACATCACATCAGTTGAACACCTTCAGTTCAAGGCATTCTAAGGCATACTGCATATAGGACCTATTGGTGAAGTGAAGAGCCGCACTACCATCCAGTCTAGAAAAGGTGAACAAGATGGTCCTCAAGGGCCGGTTAGTGACATCTTGGATGTTGATCTTCCCATCCCTACTCGGCTGAGATCCTTCTCTGCAGTATCGGCGAATATAATCCCTCACGGATTCGCCCCCACAGGCGAAACCTGATAGTGAGAGAGGGGCACCATGCCTCGATAAACTAGTCAAAAAGTAGATGTCCACGATCGGCAAGGGGATGGATTTGCCTCTAATCTGGAACACCTAGTTGGTAGGATCCCATGCATCGAGGAAATATTGCAACAAGTTGATTTGTTGCCTCATACTAGAGATGTGGAAGAACTTGAGCAAACCACACTTCAGCAATGCAATTACCGTACCTGGATCATGTAATGCAACCATGTCCTCTTTTTCATGCTCATGTTCTCGCCATGTAACAACCATTTTGCTCCGATGAATCTCTGAAAACAAACAAGAGAAGAGTCAGGATCCTGATTTGGCAAAAACCAGGCAAAATTTCCATGAAAAAACAGTGCACAAGTTTCCCTCCTTGCACCCATCGTACCCCAGCTGTGTACAGGGTGAGATGCATACTGACTAGCCAATGGCTAGCCTAGTATGCATCACACCTTTTGATATACACAGGGTTCGATGGGGGCAGAATGAATTGTTCAAACCCTAGAGGCTCAGAAAAGCAGGGAAACATGTTCAGAATTCAAAAAGGAAAGAATGCAACAAGAGCATAGGTTTAGCTCCTACCTAGTCCAGACAGTGCCAAGAATCATCCATAGAATCTCCCGAAATCAGCTAGTGAAAATCAAGGGGGAAAACATCTCCAAAGCTTCAACAATCTCAAGCTCAAATGAAATGGTAAAATGAGGGGTAAAAACTACTTTTAAATTACTTTTCACGAAATTCGAGTAGGGTATTAGTGATTTAACTCATCTTTCAAGCATGTATTCTCATTTCTAATCAGTTGGATGGAGCAATTGAATAGGTAGTACGACTGTTGAAAGAACATAGTGTTAACGGTGGGTTGAATATCAATGACCATTATCACGAGTAGTTTTTATGTGAAGTTCAAGCTCGTTAAAAATTAAACCTAAGCAATGAGAAAATGTTCCCCCAGAGTTTAAGCTCATTAAAAAATGAACCAATATCCAGTAAATAACCATTGTGAATGCATTATCATCAGCTTTTGAGCCCTGGTCATGTTGTTACCATCACCTCCACTCTGTTTTAGCCAATCATACACCTCCATTTTATTGTTTACCCTTTTGAGGAACAGCTATGACGAGTGATTCTGTTAACCATCCTTGTGACACTTCCATGATTGGAAAATTCCAAACCTTACCTAGAATTAGCAGCTACCCAAAAATATCACTCGTTCCTCAAAAACAAGTCTCCTTTAAGCCCTTTTCATCTGACTCATAAAATATGAAAAGAGTGTCGAGCAATTGGCCTCTCTAGCTCGTGAAAGCTATCAGCAGTGCTATCCCTCCTCTACATTTTAATCCTTTTGGACCTAAGGGATTATTACACAAAAGGATCGAGTGCTTGTTTTGTTCGGCTCATTAAAACTATAGAAAATTCATCCCTTTCATATTATTTTATACTTTTTCAGACTTAAGGGATTATATGACGAAAAAGGATTACTGGAGTTTCCTTTCTGTCCCTTTTCAAACTCTCTAAAATTGAAAAAGGACCAAGTTGTCTTTTCGTTAAACTTGTTAAAACCAATAGCGACAAACTTGTCCATAGAGACAAGAACGAGTTTCACTGTCGCTTGGCTCGTTAAAACATAGCGACGGGTTTGCCCAAAGGGAAAATTATAGAACAAGCATATGTTATCCTCCTCAAGCTTGATAAAAATAAAGAGGTACTGGTCAACAATGACTAGGGAAAATTGGGAAGAAAATTTGAAGAAACTTTATTGGTAGCGAGTCGCTCTTGAACATGACACTTTCACTTCATCACCATGATTGAGTTGAGTTGGGTTATTTTGTTCACCAATCATACTACCATTGGTCCATCGTACCATCCATCTTTGGGGTTAACGCTACCAATCCATTTCAGTGTCACAGATATGTTCAAGAGAAGTCGATCAGAGAATTCACCAACCCAGCTTGTGTATGACCTGCTGCAATACCTTCACGCTTCATTCTTTCATGACTACCACCCTGAACCCTATATCATCAGATCGTTTTCACCTCCACAAAATCATTTGCTCCGTTCCGTGTCGTAGATGTGGCATTCATTAAGGCCCTCCTACGACAGGTCACTTCTTGTCGACGACAGCTCATTATCCAAGAAGTCGACCTAGGAACAACCCTTTCAATACTTTGAAGCTTGCATGCCTCAATGGTAAGTTTCTCACTTCCGACGACAGGTTTACATCAATGGCCTTTGACCGAAATATTTGCGTGGTGTTCGACACCAAGTCCCATTTTCACACCATGTGAATTGTACTGTAGTACCTTGAGGGTCATCATCATTATTTGTGATTCCTCTCATGCCTATTAACAACTTACATCATTCGCTGGTAATCAGGCGATGTCTTTCCATGTTCGATTCCAGAACATCTTTTCACATGGATCGACTTGTACTTCAGGTGAAGATTGAACGAGTTTCAAGACCCTGGATCTAGTTTCATCCATCCAGGCTGCGATATATTCAGGAAAATAAAGACATCAAATGTACATCATTGATGTACAGATGATCATTGGAATCAAAGGATGATCGCTCTATCAGAATCATCAGTCTGCTACATAGATGGTTGTGTGTCCTATGTACATGAAAATGAATTTATAAAGCTGAGCATGGGAATGCCCGCCTTAGCTAGATCATGAAAATATTATGAAGATAATGTATTGTATTGTATCTTATTACAGGTCACCTTCCAGTTCGAAAAACCTTGGATCCTCATGATAAAGAATTTCACCCGACATCAAAGGATTTTCGACCTCATGCTTTAGGGGGCAACTTTTATAGACATATTTGGGCACTACAACCCCAATAATATATTTCCATAAACCAAGGGCTTCTGAGTCCCTAAAAGTGTTGTTTCATACCCTAAAGGAACAAGGTTAGCTGATTACATCATCTTCCAGAAATTCTCCATAGAAAACTGCTCAGAATTGGTCAAAACTGGACCATACAGACTGCTCAGGGTAGAGGGTGCGATGCATCTCACCTATCACATGAAAAAAGTGAGATGAATACTAAAAATCCCTTCTGTAGGGTGCGATGGCGAGAGTAGACAAATGGCAGAGACAGATTGCAAGGTGGATGATCATGGAATCTTCCGTAAACTTCTCTTGTGACACTTGCCTCTCTAAATTTGCCCAGGGATGAGTAAGAGATCATCAATCTCCAAGTGGAATCAAGAACTATCAGAGAGAAGACACTAATCAAAATCCCATAAGCTTTCTCACCTCCCTTCAATCATCTATAAATGGATCCCTCATCCCAAAGATCCAAAGGCTGGAACATTATATCTTGTAAGGAAGTGCTGGTAGTTTCCTAATGGAACATCATAGTGTTGGGTGATCTAAGCTTTTCATGAGGTGAAGAAGGGCTTTCATGCTGGGAGAATGACGCTGGGTCAGGTCAATGGGTTGTAATCCTCTCTTCTAATATTTATATCAATAAGGCTATTGAAGTTTTCCACCACATTCTTGTATGTTTGATAATATATGCATTTGTGTGGTCAATATATATCTAATCCTATATTGTTTATGATTGTAGATCTCTGCACTTTGAAGGTACTATGTTGCTTTGGTTTTACAGGTACGCTTTGAAGTGGAGTGGTCAAGGAAAGAGTGGAAAAGATCTGTCAAAGGGGAGAAGGAACAAGCAGGGAACCAAGTGAAAGATTGAGGTTGGTATTCTTTGCTCCTCTCCTATATACTTCTCGTAAAGGAAAACGAAGGTAACTTTAATATGTTTGTTTATAAGATAGCTACTCGTCTTAGTGGGACTAGCAGCTCTGCATAGACACTACATTTCCTTATAACAACTAGAAACACGCAACACATAGGAGATACATAGCTTCTAGCAGAGCAATCCTCACGGATGCGGAAGTCACAATAGACAAGGTAAGATAACATGTACAACACTCACAGATCAGTCTAAATGAGTGCAACAGTTGTTACAATAAAATTCATATGAAAGATATGTTTAATGTCTGGTAGAGAAATCGACATGAATGGGATAGCATTAACAACATATACAACACATTTCCATTAATATATTATGCATTACAACAAACGAAACAGTTCAGATGTGGAACATAGGTTAAAGCAACATGCATTACAAGTGTTAAAGATCAGTCTTGGAACAAATACAAGACATGTGTGAAAACATGTTAGCTCTTATTATATAAAGAAGTGTGAGTTCCAATCATTACAATACATCCATGTAAACCTGATAGCTCCAACAGTGGAATGTTACAGCCACATCAGCCTGCTCCTTCAAAGAGATGAACTAGCTCCATGCAGTCGAGAAGCCAACGCACATTACAATACTGTCCAAGCTCTTTCCAAAATAGTCTTATCAGAAGCTTGGCTGACCAAAAGCCCTTACAATGAGTTATGAGGGACTATTTATAGAAAAGGGTGGGGTGACCCTTAACATTCCCCTTTGTGACAGTTCAACTACCCTCATGACTCTTCACCTAATCTATGAATGTTACGTCCAACTATTGACACTTGACTTACACTTGACATGACTCAACAATACAATGCACATGTACTCATGTGAGACAACATGGCTTGAGCAAACCATGCAAGACATCACTGACACTTGGTCCACTATGATGAGACCAACTCTTTGACATGCTTCTCATGGTGAAGATGATGAGATGATGTCAATCATGGTTATTCGTGATGGTGTGCATGCACCTTATGGTGACATCTTGTTGAAGCGAACTCTTGCCTCTATTGCAACAGGTGCATTGGTTTAGCCCCTTCATTCAACTTGTTTTCTAACATGCGCATGGTCTTCTTGGGTACGGCTAAACCAAAAACACACTGATGCATAGTGTCTATGTTGATCTTCAAGTGTGTGTTGGTGATCATGCGCATCAACTTCCCGAAGTACATGTTCAGCTCCAGTTGGACTTGCCTCTTGTCTTCACCTTGATGAGTGTGCTGAATGGGTTGGATCACATGCATGAACACAATGACATGCATGATTTTGAATCCCTTACATGCAATCAACAACACTTCTCACCATGTCTGCTTCGTGTCAAATGCTAGGATGGATCTTTAACTTGTACGTGTGTAGTTTCATCTGTGAGTGCATGTTGTGGCCGTTGTTGTTCTTGTTCCTATTGCAACTCATTCGCTTGTCTTTGCAACTTCATGTTCTTCCTTGAGTTGATGCTTCAGCACATGCAACTCCTTCTTTGTTCCATTCTTTTTCTCCATGCGATCTTCATATTGTGCAGTCACCTCATCGCTTGAGTCTCCATAGTTGCTTTCATCATCAATGGATTTTCTTGAGCTTGCAACTTTGTTTTGCCTTCGTGTTTTCAACAACCCTCCTCTTGCATTCGTTGCATCCGGTATGCTACCTTCAACTGTTGTTCATGATGTTGCTTATTATGATGCTATTGTTGTCATATCTTGATGCCCTTGTCTACGAACAGCTTGATGTCTTCGTGAGTAGACAAGCTCATAGACATTTTATTCACTACATCCCCAAATGTGCTCTGAATAGTGTCTTTGACTCTACTCTCCTGGAACCATTGTACCTGTGTTGCTAAGAGGCAGATGAAAACCTGTGATACCTGGAGACATGGCAGCACACATGGAAAGCAACCTGTCAGTGGAAAACTGAAATGAACTTGAGCATTGACTTGCAACATACTTGTGTGACTGATCATGAAGGTTGCATAATTTCGGATGGGAGGTCGGGAGATTGACTGCCAAGACCATGCAAGGCAGAGTTTGGGCTGTCATGAGGATGACTGGCTACTGAAACTATGCAATGCATAGTCCAGCCTGACTGCTGACTACTACAATTGTGCAATGCACAATTTTAGCTAGCAATGATTGCAGGCTCAATGACTACATTGTGCAATTTTCTGGGCCACTAGTCACTGTCCCTCATGATTGCATAAAGCAAGCCTGGAGAACAGCTGCTAAGCCGAAATGCACATTTCTAGAGAGGAAGGTAGAGCCTTACCTCTCAGGATTGCGAAATGCAATCTTGGTGAGGCTCTTGGTGAGGCAGAGTCCGAGCCAGGGCTAACCAGATTTGTCAGCAGGCAACTAAACGCGAATGTGAATGAAAATGCATGTTGATACTAAGTGTAAGAATAAGTGAATGATCATGCATTCAAGCCATGAATGATAGATTCAGAAATTGGAACAACATGCATGTGGGTGAGGCAAGTCACCGAATTGGCGACCGTTCGTGAAAAACAGTTGCATGCATGCGACAATGCTGTGATAGCAACGCAAACTGAAACAGTGCTAGGACAAGCTAGTATACATGTAAATGAAAACAAGTGTTCAAAGAAATCAAGCAAACAGTACTCATACAAGCAAAAACAGAAAAAGCAACAGAAATGTAACATAAGGCATGGGAAATGGGCTTACCTCAAAACAACTAAGTTGAATGTGCTGACTGCTCCTAGATGTGATGTGGGATGTCAAAGCTAGAAGGTTGATGTGAGGAATGAGCTCTGCGGCAACCGGTTGATGAGTTTTGATAACATCGAGGATGTGATGCGCATGCCACAAATCTAGGGAACACAACACTTGGTGGGAGTTTTCTGAAAGGATCCTTGCATGTAACCTACAACTGATAAAAATAGATCCCTGAAATAGGGGATGTCTTTGCATGTTGCCTTTGGAGAAGCATCCCATGCATGCAAGGCTGTTTTGCTTGGTCCCAGAGAGAACCAGTCAACTAAGATGAACATGTCAGAGGTTGTTTGACTTCTTGAGGGAAATGCGCACTTCTGGTTGGGAGCTGGGCTGATTGCTCAGAAGATTTGCATAATTTCTAGGCAGAGTAGCTGACTGCTACCCAGATTTGTGTAATTTCTAGGCTAAGCATCTTGTTGGGGAAATTTGCACAATTTCTGTTAAGAGTTTTGGTCAGCAGAATTGCACAATTTCTAGAGGGAAGGTTGCTTTCCCTCTAGAAATGAGCAATTTTCTAGGGGAAGTTGCTCAGCTTGCAGCTGGACCAAGTCTGAGTGAACAACTTGTGATGGAAATGCATCAAGTTGAGGTCGGCATGCTTGCTTTGTGCATGAAAAACATTGAAGCTTGTGAACTGGACGAAGAAAGGCGAGCTGCTGTGAAAGGTTGGTAGGGAGGCTCCAAAACAAGCTAAGGAAAAATTTTGGAGGGTGGTGGTAGCCACTACAATAGGTAGTTATTCTTTTCATGAGAATATCTCTTCTTAGTTAACCTGTCTTTAACACCATGTTATTTATTCCTTGCTTCATGGAGATTGTTAATAAGTCACACTTATTCATGATCCTTCTTTGACCACATGGTGGAGCATTTTAGGAGGCCCCACCACTTACTGGATTGTTTTATTTTCTCAAAGTGGTTTTAAACCTTCTTTTTGAGGCAATGGGTTTTTTTACAAGTTGTCTCATCCAACATATGTTATTTTGGAAATGGAGGTTCTAGATTTAGGATTATTTTATTCATGGGGTTTTGAGGTTTTGCTATGCTTCTCATTTACTTGTATATTGCTCAAAGAATAAGATGCAACGCATTTGTCTCACTTTGACCTTGACTGTTATCTATCTTGGTTTATCTTGATTTTTTTTTTCTTATCTAGGGCTACTAGGAGTGATTACATGTAATATGTTTCCTTGGATGAAAGGAAAAGGGCCACAGGAGGATCATCCTGCTACACCTTAAGAACTTATTAGGTATTTTTTTCACTCATACCTAACAATTTTTAGTTTTGAGTGATTACATGTAATATGTTTCCTTGGATGAAAGGAAAAGGGCCACAGGAGGATCATATTGCTACACCTCAATGAATTTATTAGGTATTTGTTCACTCATACCTAACAATTTTTAGTTTTCTATTTTTTTTTTAAATACTAACGTAGATTCATTTTAACTCCGTATCTACCAAGATTCTAGAGGCATCAAATCCCTTTTTTTCTCTAAAATAGGTTTTCATATTAAGAGATTTGATCCCTCTCCATGCTTGGTAGATCTAGAGTTAAAATGAATACAAGTTGGTTTTATAATTAATTATAATCTTAATTATTAATTTATATTTTATATTTTGTTACATTTTTAGTTATATGTAATTTGACCAAGTTAAACTTTTTTATTCATGATAATTATGATTATTAGTTATTCTATTATATTTTATTTTTTAATTTTATTTGACCAAGTGAAAATGTTTACAAGACATATTACAATATCTCTACATACTAGGCTCTCTAAGAAAGTACTTTTAACATTTTATTATTTTTTAATTTAGCCCATTTGTTGTATCACTACAACATCTCTCCATACATTTTTGCTTTTATATTTAATTTAAAAAATATTATAAAATAAAATTAAAATAAGATATTTATAAAATAATGTTATAAAATAAAATTAAAATAAAACATTTATTTGATATTATAATTTTGAAATGAGTTATGACTTTTGGGTAAGTGTTATTGATAACCCATGGTATTGTAACAAGTCCTATTTACAAGTTAATATTATCCATGGTAAAATATGAGTGAATATCCATGGTTAACAATCTTGTTATATTGTAAGTATTAAATTTTAATTTTAAAAATGTTATACAATGAAATGAAAATAAAACTATTTATAAATATTATAATTTTGAAATGAGTTATGACTTTTGGGTAACTGATAAGCCATGGTATTGTAACAAAGCCTACTTACAAGTTAATAATATCCATAGTAAAATGAAGGTGAATATTCATGGTTAAGAATCTTTTTATATGGTAAGCATTAAATTTTTATGTTCTTGTCAATTAAATTTAAATATAGCTACAAAATCATTATTTTAATTTACATGGTAAAATGAATTTTAATTTATCACTACGATATTAGTAAAGATAAAAACTACCATGTTAATATCTTTAAAAATATTTAAATTAAAACCTTTTTCCACTTTAAAACTTAAATTATACTTAAATTATATCCTCTATTTGAGAGTGTATTAAACACACCTAACAACGGCCTAGATTCCTAAAATCTCATACAAAGACAAACATGAAAAACAGGCCAAATGTAACCCAATAACCCAAAGTGAAAACCATATGATATACTTTCTATCCTTTCTCAACCACCTTTTCTATTTACTTTGTTTACTACAATTTTGGATTTGAATGTAGATTATCTTTGTTATAATCCAATTTTCTAATTTACTAAGCTAAATAAGAGCTATGTCTAATTATATTGAACTTATGCTATATCTAATTAGATTGAACTTATGTTTCTTGGAAGTCGTTCTTGCGGATGAGTTATCTTGTATTGACTTGCTATTTGATTCTTCTGATAAAGAGTAACAGATTATTTTAGAGAATTTTGCTCGGATATAAGGGTTCTCATTTCACATAAATTAAAAAAAAAAAAATAGCAATTAAATTCTGTGATGAGTTTTAAGAACTGATTAGACTTTAGCCTCTTTATAACATCTGGTAATTGAATAGAGTCTGCTGATTTAATTTTATATCTTGTGAGGTATCTGACAAAAAAACATAACCAGTGGAGTAACAATGTTCTTGAAGGCTAGCCTCATGTTTTGGATCTACTTCTGGTTTATATATGGTTGGAAATTATTATCAAGGGTTTGATGCACATTAGCATCCTTCTCTTTAACCGTTATTGCAAATCCACCCTACTTATTAAATCAATGCACAATAAACTTAAACGACTTCCTGAAAAGCATGCACTGAAACTGACAATGGACCATGCATTGAGCACAGAGGGAACTTGGAGAATGGAGATTTTGATATCAAATTTGGCCCAATGAACGAGAAAAGAAAACTTTCTGACATGATTATTCGAGGTATATTCCTCATTTTGTCAATTGAATAAGGAGTTGGTTTTACGTGATTTTTGGACTGCTAATGCGGTCTACCCCACGACACGCATAGTGTTCCATGTCAGGAGACGAACGTGAGTGGCAATCTGCCCACCCAAGTCAAAGCGGAAACGAGGGCCCCGGATTCCTCGTGGTAATGGGGAGCATTGAAAAGCTCGCAGACTATTGAATAAGTGCGTTCCCGCAATTTGTCTGGCATGAGATCCGGGGATATGAACCTTTTAACCATAGTTTTAGATTCGATATTAAAAGAATTCAATTACTTCAAATTCAATACGGGATATGAACCTTTTAACCATAGTTTTAGATTCGATACTAAAAGAATTCAACTAGTTAAAATTCAATTCGAGAAAACTCGGAAATATACATATTCCGAGCACAGTCATTTAAAAAAAAAATATTCTATATTTTTGCGGGTTAAATTATTCTCTTTTAATTATTTATAAATTTAAATGGAAGCAATTAAAAATGTTGTCTATTTTTTATTATTATTATATTATTAATAATATTATTTATTTAATTTTAATTTTAATAAGATATAATGAACTTTGACACTATAGTGATTTGACGGCTAAATCTACTAAAGCATACATACTCTATTCCGTTTGGTTTTGAACCTTTAACTTCTTAAGAGGAAACACATGCTCTCAAACATTTAAAAGAAAAAACTACAGAAAAACAAAACATGTTACAGAAAAACAAAATGTGCTACACAAAGAACAAAAAGTACATATAATATTATATAACATTTTCTTAAAAGATAACCACCTTAATTTTGATATAACTCTTAAAAATAAAAGATACCTCCGTCGTTAATTAATAACTAAAAAAATAAATCCCTCTGGTGGAGTACCCTTCTTAGTGAATCTCAGTGAAAGGCTTTTAAGTAAGTGTTTATGTTGTTGATTAGGTTGGTTGCACATTCTACTCAATCTGAAATATTAAAAAACTAAACCTCTCTAGTAATTATTTATGTTGCTGATTTGGTTGGTTGCATATTCTACTCAATCTACAATATTAAAAACTAAATTTCTCCAGTTTTCCAGTGAATCCTGATGAAAGCACACTTTTAGGTAGTTGTTCATGTTGTTGATTTTGTTGGCTGCATATTTTACTCAATCTAAAACATGCATGCAGGAAGAGAGAAGCACACCCAAACCTAAATTATGGGAAGCACACCCAAACTTAAATTCAAGGTTTTGTGGTTCACTATTTCATTAATAGCGAGCCACACCCAAACTTAAATTCAGGGTTTTCCTGGTCCCTGCGCTTCCTAAAGATGCAAATGCTTTTGCCAGCTGCTCTCTTTACTCATGGAGCACTTTTTGGTTAAGCATTTTTTAGTCGGGCAAGGGAAAATAGAAATGTTCTTTCAAATTGAGTTATTTTTAAGTGTGATTTTTTGAAAAGCTTTTCTATTTATTTTCTGATTTAATTTGTGTAGAATTTGGTATGGAAGTGCCCTATAGATTTTCTAAAGTGCTAAATTTATATATCTGTAGCCAAAAAGAAAAATTTAAACAACACAATTCAAGATCTTCCCACAATATTTTTTACAAGATTATGAACAAAAAAAATCTAAAAACTCTTACAACTACCATGAGTATCTGGCTACATAGTCAAACAAGGACAAATAAAAATGCTCTCTCAAATTGGTGGGAATACTACAAATCTCTGCCTACCTAGTCAGGTAAGGAAAAATACTACAAATCTCTGCCTACCTAGTCAGGTAAGGAAAATAGAAATGCTCGCTCAAATTGGTGGGAATACTTCGAGTCTCTCGCTCGTGCATATATAGAAATGCTCCCTCAAATAGGTGGGAATACTGTGAGTCTCTCCCTTGTGCATAATTCTTACGCGCTCTCAAATTGGTCGGAATACTTCGAGTCTCTCCCTTGTGCATAATTCTTACGCGCTCTCAAATTGGTCGGAATACTTCAAGTCTCTCCCTTGTGCATAATTCTGACGCGCTCTCAAATTGGTCGGAATACTGCGAGTCTCTCCCTCCTACATAATTCCGATTCGATCCGCACATGTTCATAATTCCGATGCTCTCTCAAATTGGTGGGAATACTGTGAGTCTCTCTTTCATGCATAATTCTGATTCTATATAAGTTCTGTCAGGAAAAACAAAAACAAAAACAAACATTTTTATGATGAACCAACTTCGAAACGCTTTCGTCAAAAAATTTTCTCATGTGATTTCTACTAACAGATTTTGTTTAATTTATTATGGATCACAGAATGTTGAATACAAAAATACCAAACATATTTTGGGTGTAAAATGAAATGATATTTTAAGATCTATAAGATTAAAAATAGTGTATGAGACCATTAGTTTCATGTTTTTAGTTTTTTGCAATTCAATATTTTTCTGATTCAAATTGATGATGAGCTAGTCCAACCTTCCAACAATCAGTTTGCTGAAGAAGACAATTTCATGTCTTTCAACGCATCACATTTCAAAATGAAATGTTTTTGCGAACTGCCTCACACGTGCAAAATGTACACACCCGTGCTTCCTAAGCTTCCCAAAATGAAATGTTTTTCCAATTCCACTGCCTACGTGCAAAATGTACATACCGGGCCTTGCCAAACTTCTTTAAGTCTTTTCCATGCTCATGTTTCGTACCGAAATTGATGAAACTTAGTCTTAAATTGAGCAATAAAAACTTTACCCTCCGAAAAAATATATCAAATAGAATTTAATCGTATTAATCATGAAACCTATAAATGTGTTAGAAAACTTGCACAGATGAATCTAGCTAGTAAAGGTTGAACACACGGCTTTGTAGAGCAAAAACACTAAAATAAAATCGAAAGAAGAAAAGAATGATTCATTAGAAAATATTTACAATGCTCATGATATAGCATTACTGGGTGAAGATCCCATGGTAATGCACTATAGTGGTGATCAATGAGAAGACTCAACACCTACAACAAGTTCCGAAGATATCTAGTCAGTTGCGGAGTTAAAGAATGAGCAAATCAAGGAGTGCAGAGTTAAAGAATGAGCAAATCAAGGAGTAAATCATGCAAAAGGAATCTTGCATGCAATCCCATGCTCTAACTAAGAGTCTGCATGTAGATGTGTAGTAGTTGCATGTAGTCGCATGCTCTAACTGAGAGTCTGCTTGCATGCAATCCAATGCTCTAACTGAGAGTCCGCATGTAGGTGTAGTAGTTCCAACACCCCCCCTGAACACCACTATGGGGAAAAATAGAAAATGAGCCCTGAAAACTAAGGCCAAAGGTCACCCAAAATACAGTGCAACCTGTATTAAAATTGAGGAAAGAGGGAAAACCTCGTGGGAAACCCCCCCCCCTCAAAATACAATGTAATCAAAAGAAAAGAGGAAGAAAAGACAGTTGCTAAGCAACTGTGTCCTTCACTCCAAGACGATCACGCAGAGAGCGAAACTTCTGCTCAGTGAATGTCTTGGTGAAGATGTATGCAGTTTGTTCTGCTGAGGGACAGAACTGCAAATCAATGACCCGATCATGTACTAAGTCTCCGATGTAGTGCATATGGATCTCTATGTGCTTCGTCCGCTGCTGTTGTACTGGATCGCTGCAAAATTTGAGAGTGCTCTGGTTGTCACACCAGATGACAATGGGTTGGCAGAACTGAACGCCCAACTCAGTGAGGAAGTGTTGTAGCCACAGAGCTTGAATGGTGATGTTGACTAGTCCTCTGTACTCGGCCTCAGCTGAAGAGAGAGCAATAGAAACCTGCTTCTTGCCCGACCAACAGATAGAGCCAGATCCTAGACTGAGTGAATATCCAGAGGTGGACTTGCGATCAATGTTGTCTCCCGCCCAATCAGAATCTGTGAAGCCAAGGAGATTCAATACAGTGCCTGCTGCATAGTGAATCCCGAAGGTGATGGTGCCCTGCACATATCGTAGGATGCGCTTGGTAGCATTCCAATGTAGCTCATGTGGCTCCTGCATGTATCTGGAAACTACCCCTACTGCATATGAGAGATCTGGTCTGGAGTGGGTGAGGTACAATAAGCTCCCCACTAGCTGTCGGTAGAGAGTGTTGTCAACTAATGGAGTGGTCACCTCCATCCTCAAGGCGAACCCCAGACAGAAAAGGAGTCGGTGCTGGCTTGCAGTCAGTCATGCGAAATCTCTCGAGGAGATCCCGTGCATACTTAGCCTGAGAGAGTTTGATGCCTGTGGCATCCTGGCTAATCTCAAGACCAAGAAAGAAGTGTAATAGACTCATGTCCGTCATCAAGAACCTATCATGCAAGGCCCTCTTGACTGTAGCAATGGCTGAAGCCGAGCTGCCAGTGATTAGGAGATCATCTACATACAAAACTAAGATAAGAAGAGAATCATGTGTCTTAAGCATGCAAACATTCGGATCAGACTTACATCTTTTAAAGTTTTGTGATAAGAGAAAAGAATCCATCTTCGCGTACCAAGCTCTCGGGGCCTGCTTAAGGCCGTAGAGAGATTTCTTCAGTCTGCAGACCAAAGATGAATCCCGAATAAAACCATGTGGCTGCTCCATGTAGATCTCCTTGGATAGGTCTCCATGAAGAAAGGCATTCTTCACATCCATCTGATGTACTTCCCACCGCTGGGCAGCTGTAATGGCAAGTGTAAGGCGTATGGAATCCATCTTTGCTACTGGAGCAAAGGTCTCGTCATAATCAATGCCATGCACTTGTTGGAAGCCTTTAGCTAATAGCCTCGCTTTTCGTCTAGTGATTTGCCCATCTGCAGCACTCTTGGTCCTGTAGACCCATTTGCATCAGACAAGTTTCCTTCCTGAAGGAAGGGGGACCAGATCGCAAGTCTGGTTCTCAACAGGGAGTTATACTCCTCCTCCATGGCGGACTCCCAAGATGGATGCCCAGCAGCCTCAGCCTAAGACTGTGGATCAGAAGACTGAACCAAATGACAATGCCAGGAGGGCGATGGTTCAGTGGCAACGAGGACAAGAGGAAGCTCAATAAACTCTGAGCTAGTCCTCTGCAGATCAGAATTATCCCCCACAAGACCATTTCTAGCCGCTGGTTGGTCTTGTGCATATATCTTCCGTAAGCTCCTTGTTCTCTGATTTATGACAGGGGAATATGATTCACTGTTGGAAGCCCGATCTGGGCTTGGATGTGGATCATCATTTGCATGCACTAGATTTGTATCTGAAGACTCTGTCTCTGCATCCGCATGCTCTTCCTCAGCATTTGCATGATCTGTATCTACATCTGAGTGCACTGAGTCATCATCTCGGACATGAGGTAGATAAAAAGTGTCTGCATGCGGTGACTAAGGTGCATGCGAGAGACTTTCCTCAAATTTGACACTTTGCTCAATGATGAGCTTGTCCATAGAGGCCCGAGGGAATGAGGAGTCCATATCCCTTCACACCATCAGGGTATCCAACAAAGATGCACTCAATGCTTTGTGGATCAAGAGCTTTCCTCTTTTCAGAGGGGATCCGGGCCCATGCTCGAGAGCCGAAAACACGGAGGTGAGTGATCTCTGGTTTAGCGCCGATCCAAGCCTCCAAGGGGGTCTGATTCTTAATAGACTTGTGAGGAGATATGTTCTGGATGTAGTTAGCACAATTAAGTGCTTCGGCCCATAGCTTATGAGGCAATGACTTAGCATGCAGCATGCAGGAAGCCATCTCTTTGAGAGATCGGTTCTTTCTCTCAGCAACTCCGTTCTATTGCGGAGTGTATGGAACTGTGTACTGCAACTGTATGCCGGACTGATGGCAAAGGTTCCAAAGTGCCGTGTTAACATATTCCCCCCCATTCTCTGTATGGAGGGCTTTGATCTTTCTTTCTGACGATGTCTCAACTAGTGCTTTGAAATCTTCAAAGTGCTCAAAAACTTCAGATTTGTTCCTGAGAAAATACACCCAAGTATACCGTGAGAAATCATCAATAAATGTAAGCACATACCTTGCTTTGTTGATGAAAGGATGAGGAAAGGGCCCCATGAGATCACTGTGGATCAGATCTAGAGGAGAGGATGCTCAGTGAGTCTTGCCGGTGTCAAACTTTTCTCTGGGATGTTTGCCAAGAACACATCCTTCACAAACTCCTTCAGAGAAACTGATATTTGGCAAGCCTTCCACCATCTCATTCTTGCTTAGCTGCTGCATATACCTGTAATTTAAGTGACCAAACCTTTCGTGCCAAAGCCTACTACTATCATCAGCATGTGTAAGCAATAAGGAGGATTCAGATTCAATAAATTCAAAAAATGTATACAGTCTGGCTCCATTGTTTACCTCACCAGTTGCAATTTTGGCACTGGTATGTAGATCATATATGTTTACTGCATCTGGAGTGAATTCCACTCTCTTTCCGGTGCTGGAATGAGTGATCTGATAAACTGAAAGTGGGTTTACCGAAAGTTTTGGAACATGAAGCACATCTTCAAAGCTTCCATGTAAAAGTTCCACTCTACCTTTTCCGGTGACCTCAATAGGTGAGTCATCTCCCATGAGGATGGGAGGTCCTTTGCATGCATCCAAAGAGGAATAGACTTCCTTTGCAGTAGCCATATGATGTGATGCACTAGAATCTATAATCCATGCATCAGGAGAATAATTAATTGCAACTAAAGCATGGAAATTGTTACCTTTCCCGTGTGGCGGATCTTCAGTTTTCTTCTTGGCGCCTTGAGGGATGTGGTCCCCAAGGTTGTGTTTTTGAAGGATTTCTGCCATTTGGTCAATTTGTTTCTTCATGCAAGAAGATTCTGGATGGAATCCTCTTTGACAGTAGGTGCATCTGTTTCCTTTCTTCCTTTTCTCATT
>APFE030030876.1:10662-36447 GCA_000404065.3 Pinus taeda | reverse complement strand
ACGGCCTAGATTCCTAAAATCTCATACAAAGACAAACATGAAAAACAGGCCAAATGTAACCCAATAACCCAAAGTGAAAACCATATGATATACTTTCTATCCTTTCTCAACCACCTTTTCTATTTACTTTGTTTACTACAATTTTGGATTTGAATGTAGATTATCTTTGTTATAATCCAATTTTCTAATTTACTAAGCTAAATAAGAGCTATGTCTAATTATATTGAACTTATGCTATATCTAATTAGATTGAACTTATGTTTCTTGGAAGTCGTTCTTGCGGATGAGTTATCTTGTATTGACTTGCTATTTGATTCTTCTGATAAAGAGTAACAGATTATTTTAGAGAATTTTGCTCGGATATAAGGGTTCTCATTTCACATAAATTAAAAAAAAAAAAATAGCAATTAAATTCTGTGATGAGTTTTAAGAACTGATTAGACTTTAGCCTCTTTATAACATCTGGTAATTGAATAGAGTCTGCTGATTTAATTTTATATCTTGTGAGGTATCTGACAAAAAAACATAACCAGTGGAGTAACAATGTTCTTGAAGGCTAGCCTCATGTTTTGGATCTACTTCTGGTTTATATATGGTTGGAAATTATTATCAAGGGTTTGATGCACATTAGCATCCTTCTCTTTAACCGTTATTGCAAATCCACCCTACTTATTAAATCAATGCACAATAAACTTAAACGACTTCCTGAAAAGCATGCACTGAAACTGACAATGGACCATGCATTGAGCACAGAGGGAACTTGGAGAATGGAGATTTTGATATCAAATTTGGCCCAATGAACGAGAAAAGAAAACTTTCTGACATGATTATTCGAGGTATATTCCTCATTTTGTCAATTGAATAAGGAGTTGGTTTTACGTGATTTTTGGACTGCTAATGCGGTCTACCCCACGACACGCATAGTGTTCCATGTCAGGAGACGAACGTGAGTGGCAATCTGCCCACCCAAGTCAAAGCGGAAACGAGGGCCCCGGATTCCTCGTGGTAATGGGGAGCATTGAAAAGCTCGCAGACTATTGAATAAGTGCGTTCCCGCAATTTGTCTGGCATGAGATCCGGGGATATGAACCTTTTAACCATAGTTTTAGATTCGATATTAAAAGAATTCAATTACTTCAAATTCAATACGGGATATGAACCTTTTAACCATAGTTTTAGATTCGATACTAAAAGAATTCAACTAGTTAAAATTCAATTCGAGAAAACTCGGAAATATACATATTCCGAGCACAGTCATTTAAAAAAAAAATATTCTATATTTTTGCGGGTTAAATTATTCTCTTTTAATTATTTATAAATTTAAATGGAAGCAATTAAAAATGTTGTCTATTTTTTATTATTATATTATTATTATTAATTATTTAATTTTAATTTTAATTTAAGAATTTAATGAACTTGACAACTATAGTGATTTGACGGCTAAATCTACTAAAGCATACATACTCTATTCCGTTTGGTTTTGAACCTTTAACTTCTTAAGAGGAAACACATGCTCTCAAACATTTAAAAGAAAAAACTACAGAAAAACAAAACATGTTACAGAAAAACAAAATGTGCTACACAAAGAACAAAAAGTACATATAATATTATATAACATTTTCTTAAAAGATAACCACCTTAATTTTGATATAACTCTTAAAAATAAAAGATACCTCCGTCGTTAATTAATAACTAAAAAAATAAATCCCTCTGGTGGAGTACCCTTCTTAGTGAATCTCAGTGAAAGGCTTTTAAGTAAGTGTTTATGTTGTTGATTAGGTTGGTTGCACATTCTACTCAATCTGAAATATTAAAAAACTAAACCTCTCTAGTAATTATTTATGTTGCTGATTTGGTTGGTTGCATATTCTACTCAATCTACAATATTAAAAACTAAATTTCTCCAGTTTTCCAGTGAATCCTGATGAAAGCACACTTTTAGGTAGTTGTTCATGTTGTTGATTTTGTTGGCTGCATATTTTACTCAATCTAAAACATGCATGCAGGAAGAGAGAAGCACACCCAAACCTAAATTATGGGAAGCACACCCAAACTTAAATTCAAGGTTTTGTGGTTCACTATTTCATTAATAGCGAGCCACACCCAAACTTAAATTCAGGGTTTTCCTGGTCCCTGCGCTTCCTAAAGATGCAAATGCTTTTGCCAGCTGCTCTCTTTACTCATGGAGCACTTTTTGGTTAAGCATTTTTTAGTCGGGCAAGGGAAAATAGAAATGTTCTTTCAAATTGAGTTATTTTTAAGTGTGATTTTTTGAAAAGCTTTTCTATTTATTTTCTGATTTAATTTGTGTAGAATTTGGTATGGAAGTGCCCTATAGATTTTCTAAAGTGCTAAATTTATATATCTGTAGCCAAAAAGAAAAATTTAAACAACACAATTCAAGATCTTCCCACAATATTTTTTACAAGATTATGAACAAAAAAAATCTAAAAACTCTTACAACTACCATGAGTATCTGGCTACATAGTCAAACAAGGACAAATAAAAATGCTCTCTCAAATTGGTGGGAATACTACAAATCTCTGCCTACCTAGTCAGGTAAGGAAAAATACTACAAATCTCTGCCTACCTAGTCAGGTAAGGAAAATAGAAATGCTCGCTCAAATTGGTGGGAATACTTCGAGTCTCTCGCTCGTGCATATATAGAAATGCTCCCTCAAATAGGTGGGAATACTGTGAGTCTCTCCCTTGTGCATAATTCTTACGCGCTCTCAAATTGGTCGGAATACTTCGAGTCTCTCCCTTGTGCATAATTCTTACGCGCTCTCAAATTGGTCGGAATACTTCAAGTCTCTCCCTTGTGCATAATTCTGACGCGCTCTCAAATTGGTCGGAATACTGCGAGTCTCTCCCTCCTACATAATTCCGATTCGATCCGCACATGTTCATAATTCCGATGCTCTCTCAAATTGGTGGGAATACTGTGAGTCTCTCTTTCATGCATAATTCTGATTCTATATAAGTTCTGTCAGGAAAAACAAAAACAAAAACAAACATTTTTATGATGAACCAACTTCGAAACGCTTTCGTCAAAAAATTTTCTCATGTGATTTCTACTAACAGATTTTGTTTAATTTATTATGGATCACAGAATGTTGAATACAAAAATACCAAACATATTTTGGGTGTAAAATGAAATGATATTTTAAGATCTATAAGATTAAAAATAGTGTATGAGACCATTAGTTTCATGTTTTTAGTTTTTTGCAATTCAATATTTTTCTGATTCAAATTGATGATGAGCTAGTCCAACCTTCCAACAATCAGTTTGCTGAAGAAGACAATTTCATGTCTTTCAACGCATCACATTTCAAAATGAAATGTTTTTGCGAACTGCCTCACACGTGCAAAATGTACACACCCGTGCTTCCTAAGCTTCCCAAAATGAAATGTTTTTCCAATTCCACTGCCTACGTGCAAAATGTACATACCGGGCCTTGCCAAACTTCTTTAAGTCTTTTCCATGCTCATGTTTCGTACCGAAATTGATGAAACTTAGTCTTAAATTGAGCAATAAAAACTTTACCCTCCGAAAAAATATATCAAATAGAATTTAATCGTATTAATCATGAAACCTATAAATGTGTTAGAAAACTTGCACAGATGAATCTAGCTAGTAAAGGTTGAACACACGGCTTTGTAGAGCAAAAACACTAAAATAAAATCGAAAGAAGAAAAGAATGATTCATTAGAAAATATTTACAATGCTCATGATATAGCATTACTGGGTGAAGATCCCATGGTAATGCACTATAGTGGTGATCAATGAGAAGACTCAACACCTACAACAAGTTCCGAAGATATCTAGTCAGTTGCGGAGTTAAAGAATGAGCAAATCAAGGAGTGCAGAGTTAAAGAATGAGCAAATCAAGGAGTAAATCATGCAAAAGGAATCTTGCATGCAATCCCATGCTCTAACTAAGAGTCTGCATGTAGATGTGTAGTAGTTGCATGTAGTCGCATGCTCTAACTGAGAGTCTGCTTGCATGCAATCCAATGCTCTAACTGAGAGTCCGCATGTAGGTGTAGTAGTTCCAACACCCCCCCTGAACACCACTATGGGGAAAAATAGAAAATGAGCCCTGAAAACTAAGGCCAAAGGTCACCCAAAATACAGTGCAACCTGTATTAAAATTGAGGAAAGAGGGAAAACCTCGTGGGAAACCCCCCCCCCTCAAAATACAATGTAATCAAAAGAAAAGAGGAAGAAAAGACAGTTGCTAAGCAACTGTGTCCTTCACTCCAAGACGATCACGCAGAGAGCGAAACTTCTGCTCAGTGAATGTCTTGGTGAAGATGTATGCAGTTTGTTCTGCTGAGGGACAGAACTGCAAATCAATGACCCGATCATGTACTAAGTCTCCGATGTAGTGCATATGGATCTCTATGTGCTTCGTCCGCTGCTGTTGTACTGGATCGCTGCAAAATTTGAGAGTGCTCTGGTTGTCACACCAGATGACAATGGGTTGGCAGAACTGAACGCCCAACTCAGTGAGGAAGTGTTGTAGCCACAGAGCTTG
Organism: Pinus taeda; assembly: GCA_000404065.3. Lineage (NCBI taxonomy): Eukaryota > Viridiplantae > Streptophyta > Pinopsida > Pinales > Pinaceae > Pinus > Pinus taeda. Next base: position 31,906 of record APFE030030876.1, on the reverse strand, counting down.
AATGGTGATGTTGACTAGTCCTCTGTACTCGGCCTCAGCTGAAGAGAGAGCAATAGAAACCTGCTTCTTGCCCGACCAACAGATAGAGCCAGATCCTAGACTGAGTGAATATCCAGAGGTGGACTTGCGATCAATGTTGTCTCCCGCCCAATCAGAATCTGTGAAGCCAAGGAGATTCAATACAGTGCCTGCTGCATAGTGAATCCCGAAGGTGATGGTGCCCTGCACATATCGTAGGATGCGCTTGGTAGCATTCCAATGTAGCTCATGTGGCTCCTGCATGTATCTGGAAACTACCCCTACTGCATATGAGAGATCTGGTCTGGAGTGGGTGAGGTACAATAAGCTCCCCACTAGCTGTCGGTAGAGGAGTGTTGTCACTAATGAGTGTCACCTCCCATCCTCAAAGGCGAACCCACAGACAGAAAAGGAGTCGGTGCTGGCTTGCGCTCTCAGTCAGTCATGCCGAAATCTTTCTCGAGGAAGAATCCGTGCATACTTAGCCTGAGAGAGTTTGATGCCTGTGGCATCCTGGCTAATCTCAAGACCAAGAAAGAAGTGTAATAGACTCATGTCCGTCATCAAGAACCTATCATGCAAGGCCCTCTTGACTGTAGCAATGGCTGAAGCCGAGCTGCCAGTGATTAGGAGATCATCTACATACAAAACTAAGATAAGAAGAGAATCATGTGTCTTAAGCATGCAAACATTCGGATCAGACTTACATCTTTTAAAGTTTTGTGATAAGAGAAAAGAATCCATCTTCGCGTACCAAGCTCTCGGGGCCTGCTTAAGGCCGTAGAGAGATTTCTTCAGTCTGCAGACCAAAGATGAATCCCGAATAAAACCATGTGGCTGCTCCATGTAGATCTCCTTGGATAGGTCTCCATGAAGAAAGGCATTCTTCACATCCATCTGATGTACTTCCCACCGCTGGGCAGCTGTAATGGCAAGTGTAAGGCGTATGGAATCCATCTTTGCTACTGGAGCAAAGGTCTCGTCATAATCAATGCCATGCACTTGTTGGAAGCCTTTAGCTAATAGCCTCGCTTTTCGTCTAGTGATTTGCCCATCTGCAGCACTCTTGGTCCTGTAGACCCATTTGCATCAGACAAGTTTCCTTCCTGAAGGAAGGGGGACCAGATCGCAAGTCTGGTTCTCAACAGGGAGTTATACTCCTCCTCCATGGCGGACTCCCAAGATGGATGCCCAGCAGCCTCAGCCTAAGACTGTGGATCAGAAGACTGAACCAAATGACAATGCCAGGAGGGCGATGGTTCAGTGGCAACGAGGACAAGAGGAAGCTCAATAAACTCTGAGCTAGTCCTCTGCAGATCAGAATTATCCCCCACAAGACCATTTCTAGCCGCTGGTTGGTCTTGTGCATATATCTTCCGTAAGCTCCTTGTTCTCTGATTTATGACAGGGGAATATGATTCACTGTTGGAAGCCCGATCTGGGCTTGGATGTGGATCATCATTTGCATGCACTAGATTTGTATCTGAAGACTCTGTCTCTGCATCCGCATGCTCTTCCTCAGCATTTGCATGATCTGTATCTACATCTGAGTGCACTGAGTCATCATCTCGGACATGAGGTAGATAAAAAGTGTCTGCATGCGGTGACTAAGGTGCATGCGAGAGACTTTCCTCAAATTTGACACTTTGCTCAATGATGAGCTTGTCCATAGAGGCCCGAGGGAATGAGGAGTCCATATCCCTTCACACCATCAGGGTATCCAACAAAGATGCACTCAATGCTTTGTGGATCAAGAGCTTTCCTCTTTTCAGAGGGGATCCGGGCCCATGCTCGAGAGCCGAAAACACGGAGGTGAGTGATCTCTGGTTTAGCGCCGATCCAAGCCTCCAAGGGGGTCTGATTCTTAATAGACTTGTGAGGAGATATGTTCTGGATGTAGTTAGCACAATTAAGTGCTTCGGCCCATAGCTTATGAGGCAATGACTTAGCATGCAGCATGCAGGAAGCCATCTCTTTGAGAGATCGGTTCTTTCTCTCAGCAACTCCGTTCTATTGCGGAGTGTATGGAACTGTGTACTGCAACTGTATGCCGGACTGATGGCAAAGGTTCCAAAGTGCCGTGTTAACATATTCCCCCCCATTCTCTGTATGGAGGGCTTTGATCTTTCTTTCTGACGATGTCTCAACTAGTGCTTTGAAATCTTCAAAGTGCTCAAAAACTTCAGATTTGTTCCTGAGAAAATACACCCAAGTATACCGTGAGAAATCATCAATAAATGTAAGCACATACCTTGCTTTGTTGATGAAAGGATGAGGAAAGGGCCCCATGAGATCACTGTGGATCAGATCTAGAGGAGAGGATGCTCAGTGAGTCTTGCCGGTGTCAAACTTTTCTCTGGGATGTTTGCCAAGAACACATCCTTCACAAACTCCTTCAGAGAAACTGATATTTGGCAAGCCTTCCACCATCTCATTCTTGCTTAGCTGCTGCATATACCTATAATTTAAGTGACCGAACCTTTCGTGCCAAAGCCTACTACTATCATCAGCATGTGTAAGCAATAAGGAGGATTCAGATTCAATAAATTCAAAAAATGTATACAGTCTGGCTCCATTGTTTACCTCACCAGTTGCAATTTTGGCGCTTCTATGTAGATCATATATGTTTACTGCATCTGGAGTGAATTCCACTCTCTTTCCGGTGTCGGAATGAGTGATCTAATAAACTGAAAGCAGGTTTACCGAAAGCTTTGGAACATGAAGCACATCTTCAAAGCTTCCATGTAAAAGTTCCACTCTACCTTTTCCGGTGACCTCAATAGGTGAGTCATCTCCCAGGAGGATGGGAGGTCCTTTGCATGCATCCAAAGAGGAATAGACTTCCTTTACAGTAGCCATATGATATGATGCACCAGAATCTATAATCCATGCATTAGGAGAAGAATTAATTGCAACTAAAGCATGAAAATTATTACCTCTTCGATGTGGCGGATCCTCAGTTTTATTCTTGGCCCCCTAAGGGATGTGATCCCCAAGGTTGTGCTTCTGAAGGATTTCTGCCATTTGGTCAATTTGTTTCTTCATGCAAGAGGATTCTGGATGGAATCTTCTTTGACAGTAGGTGCATTTGTTTCCTTTCTTCCCTTTCTCATTTCTCGAGCCGGAGGAGTCATTGAAGGGCTTGGTGTACCCTTCCTTCTTTGGATGGCAATGCGCTTTTCCCTTGTCTTTTTGCTGCTGATTTTTCTGACTTGAATCAAATCTGTGATGTTTATTGTGGCTGCTATCATGCACAGCAAGTGCATGCGCTTTTGGAGGTTTGATTTTCCCCATGCCAATGAGTTTATCTTGCTCAAAAATAAGGGACTCCATAAATTCTTTGAGAGAAGGCATAGTGTAGGATTTACCTATTGTGAGCCTTATTGAATGAAATGTAGACACAAAGATGGAGTATTCCGGTCCGAGCTTTGACATAATAGAGATAATTTGGCGACTCTCCTCCTTGGATTTGTCAATTCTACAACCCTTGAGTTGCAGCAATAGATCATTATATTTGGTGAAGAAGTCTTGAATTCTATCATAGTTCCGTGGATCCAATGATAGCAGCTCGACTTCGAGCATATGTCCTTTCAACTCATCCTGTTTCCCGTAGAGATCTTCAACCTTTTTCCAAATCTCATTGGGAGTATTGCAAGCAGATAGATGAAATTGCAACTCTGGAGAGATGCACATGCATATGGATCCGTGGGTCTCATGCATACGGTTGAGGTACTTGGATTTCTCTATGGCTGAAGTGGGTTCCACTTCTGTAGCCATGGTAATCTCTGAGCTGTAATATTTGCAAAATAAAGTATTGGTGCGTCTTTTATCTAGCAACCCGTGGGCTCTGATACCATATAAATGTGTTAAAAAACCTGCACAGATGAATCTAGCTAGTAAAGGTTGAACACACAGCTTTGCAGAGCAAAAACACTGAAGGAAAATCGAAAGAAGAAAAGAATGATTCATTAAAAAATATTTACAATGCTCATGATATATATTTACAATGCTCATGATATAGCATTACTCGGTGAAGATCCCAAGGTAATGCACTATAGTGGTGATCAATGAGAAGACTCAACACCTACAACAAGTTCCGGAGATAACTAGTCAGTTGCGGAGTTAAAGAAGGAGCAAATCAAAGAGTAAATCATGCAAAAGGAATCTTGCATGCAATCCCATGCTCTAGCTAAGAGTCCGCATGTAGATGTGTAGTAGTTGCATGTAGTCGCATGCTCTAACTGAGAGTCCGCTTGCATGCAATCCAATGCTTTAATTGAGAGTCCGCATGTAAGTGTAGTAGTTCCAACAAAACCTAATCAAATTGCCAAAATTTCAAATTTTTTAGCTCTATTCGGCCAAATTTGATAACTATATTTTTAACCATGACCCAAATCGTTAATCCGTCCAAAACTGCATGGACTTCATGATTGCGTGCTCTGAAAATAAAGAGCAAGCCATTCAGAATCTTATTTTAGTCTTTTTTGATTAATTAGTGGCTCGAACCATAGAACGAGCAAGTAGTGTTCAGCCATTTTTGCACAAAAGGCTAAGTGGTTTGATGGCCCAGACCAGCCCTATTTGAAAGACAATTTCCGTGACTCCATGATGAGCTCCGTCAATGGAGTTAATCAACCGCCTGATCGGGATGACAGCGCGCCGGGATACGCCACTCATCTTAAAATCATGATGTCGGCCATCTTATGTCTTTTTCTTGTAGCTTTACAAGACCTTTTGCTGCAAGTTTATGGCAGACAGATTTAGAGACTGTCTGGTAGATTTTGCAGACCAAATCTACGCGGATCAGCTTCTAGGCCTAGTCGGTTTCATTTTTTTTTTTTTTGACAAAACCCGGTGAGCCTTCGGAATGCCGCGGCGGGAGTCTTCGATATCAGATTAGTGCCTAGTGCTTTTCAACCTGACCATATCAAGGAAGCGAAATAATTGATTTCTGCAAGCTGAGCTGATCGGGGAAGCGAAATTTGAATGTTTATGTGGATGCATCACGTCCAAGCACATCAAGATAAAGTAAATGTTGAATTGTACATGGTTTAGAAAACCAGGGCACAAGGTGAATCTTATTGTGTCTAATCACCCTATCATAATTGCTTAGACTTGGGATTCACAAGGAAAAGTTAATAATGGACACCATGATAAATAATATCTATCGTATCTGCTAAGTATAATTTTTGTTTGAAATAAATGGTATATATATGCAAGTTATTGAAATATGTATGAAAATAACATAATGAATATTATATGCTAAAAGAATAATTTAGATATTATGAATTTCATAATTAGAGGAGTCATTTATAAATAATGTAAAAGTTTGGAGAATCATCATACAATTACTCTAGCTAAGAATAGTATGAAATAGTTTTAAAAGGTGTGTACTTTATAATTGGGGATTTCTTTATAAACTATATGAGAAAATATGATAACCCAATAGAATGGTATGAAACAATTTCAATATGAGAAAATATGATAACCCAATAGAATGGTATGAAACAATTTCAATATTGTGTACAACATGATTGAGGAATATTATTAGAAATCATTTGGGAGGATGGATAATTATATAATTGTTTTAATTTGGAACGACATGAAGTGATTTCAATATTATGCATTTCATTGTTGAGGAAATTTTAAAAAAATATATGAAAATATAGAGAATTAAATATGCTATAGTGATATAATCTAATTACTTTCATTTTAATTTATTTTGTAATGATAACCTCTTTAAAATGTTGATCATAACATTATATTATTTGAAGCGAATATTGATCATAAAACACTATATTTGTCATGCATTTTAGCACACAAATAATCCATTTAGCCAATTCACAAAGTGTCGGAGCACCCCATTCTTTGTGCTACTAACTATGGGCGTTACCTCAAGCCTTGGGACTCATGAACACATTCATGGTTTCTTGAATAATTCTTGAAAATTATTCAAGAAACCATGAATGCGTTTATGAATCTCAAGAATGCGGTGCTCCAAACACTATGTGGATTGGCTAAGTGGATTATTTGTGTGCTAAAATGCATGACAAATTATATCCCTTCAAGTATTAGGAAAATCAATATATAGTGGAAACAACTGTATGAGTGCTATGAAAAACATGTTGATTACCACACACAATCTTTGTACTCTTAGAGTCGAGTAGGCCAACCTAACTAGTCAGTTCTTTAAATTTCATGTCAAAGGCTCTATGGTAGTTCCCCCAATGGTTTCCTCTATCGTGTGTCTCATTAGATGTCCCTACCGAGTGAGTCACTATAATTAGCATTGACAACTTTAGTTGTCTACCATTCATGAAATGCTTGTGGCTTTTGTTGCCTTTATTACATGCCTTACTTGATGTCCCTACCGAGTGAAGCACTATAATTAGCATTGACAACTTTACTTGTGTACCATCCATGAAATGCTTCTAGATTTTGTTTCCTTTGTTACATGCCTTACTTTATGGCCCAAATGATTTAAGCATTCTCATTAGCATTGACAAATCTACACTAGGTACCATCAATGAAACACCAGGGAAGTGCCTAAGGGTTTCATCACATGGTTTTCCTTGGGAAAAAGGAAATCCATACTCTTATAGCTCAATTAAACATGAGAGAAGAAGAAAGGGATATAGTCCTTAAGAAAAAAAATGGACATTACACCAAAACATTCATTGGAAGTTGGAATTCATGTCATGAACATATTTAACAATGCTTGTAGATTCACAATAAAGACATAACTGAAGTGAAATCTCAAATAATGCATTGATTGTTATGATTATTATCATGAATAGAGATAATAAAGCATGGGCTATAGTGCAAACAAAAGTGCACATGCTAAAAATCACCATGCACCAATCAAGAGAGGTGAGAATCATGAGTTATTTCAAATAAAAGAGCTAAGGCTTTATTAACTAGTACACCATTAATAATAGTTCCAATAAAGACAAATCAAAGTGTGGTTTGTGCTAGACATTTTAGTATAGATTGAAAATATTCCTATATAAGATCAATAAAAGGGAAAGCATATTACAACTTCTACAACTAAATCCTCAACTTGCATTCTTATTCTCACAATGCAGGTATACTCATCTCCCTCATGAAAGAAAAAAATGAATTAGAGAAAGGAAAAGGGTGTTTATTATTAGTTAATTATAAATAACTAACCAATAACCTCATACATTAAAAGAAAAAATGGATTCCCTAGGATACTAATCAATAAAAAAAACCAACCACCCACACTCACACTACATCTAATGACTTCGTCCCAGGAAAACAATGTATGTCACATGTTGGTGCTGATTATGCAATACTAAGTATATAAAAAATTCTTATGTCCAACCATATCTATTAAAAATTTATTGAATCTTTGAGACATGCCCTTAGAATGTTGTCCTTGACATCAAATGGAAATTTTTCTACATTTGTAATTTTTTTCCATTGATAAACACAAAATCATTGTCATCCATGTAAAGTTTTTTTTTGGTTTTTTTGTTTTTTTTTGTTTTTTTGTTTTGTTTTGTTTTGTTTTTGTTTTTGTTTTGTTTTTTTTTTTGTTTTTTTTTTTTTTTTTTTTTTTTTTTTTTTTTTTTTTTTTTTTTTTTTTTTTCATAATTAATGCAATAGAGATACCAAATTTTTTTACATCGATATGAATATAGATGAATATATATTGATATATTTAAGGATGTTTTGAGTTTCTATCCAATAGATGATTTATTTATTTTACAAAGAATTGTTACTTGATAGAGTTTTGTATCATAGATCATTGCTAAAAAATAAAACACACGATGACACGCAAAAACACACACTTTGTTATGAACACTATGTGTTAAAAATGATAATAACTCAATGAATACAGTTAGCCTCAAGGGTGAACCTCATTTTAGAATGAATACAATATAATAGAATATATCATGATCCTAAGACTAGCTCTCCTTGGTGTATATATAGAATACAAAGAGTACAATTATAATGAAAAGGTACATTGACAGGTTTTAGCATACATAATACTATAACAATAGCAATACAATAAATCAATATCTAGGGCTTACTAAAGTGTTTTAGGGTTAAAACAAGGTTTATATAAGTCTTAACATTATCCTACCCTTGAAACACATGTTGTCATCATCACTTGACTAACTACATGTGTCTCTGCATAAATAACTCATATTCTCTTGTCACCTCTTCCACTGGTATGTTCTTCCATTTGAATTTCTTAGATACTTAATCCTTGTTTCAAGGATTGTTTCTAGATCCATCAAGATTTTCCCTTCTTCATTAATCTTTGTCAAAATAGTTTGGACTAGGATGTTCATAACAATTAAATTCCTTAACAAAGAGGCATGGAATAATGGATGTACAAGTGAAGATGGAAGTAACTCTAATTTGTAACCCATAATTTTAATCCTTTGGAACACATTATAGGGGCCGCAATACCTCAGTAATAATGTATTTTCCTTCTTTTGTTGCTTTAGGGACATCTTATATGGTTTTAGTCTCAAGAATACCTAATCTCCCACTTCAAGTTGCCATTCAATGTGATGTTTTTTTTCTTCCTGTTTCATCCTATTTTGTGTTATGAATAATGTGTCTTTCAATAGTTTGAGAACCTTTTTTTAGTGCGTTATATGATCCTTAATGCTTGAAAATTTGTATTATCTTTCAAGGGTGATGTGATGAATGGAGGATGATATCTACAAAGTGTCATAAATGGGGAAACAATATATGAAGTATGGAAGAATGTGTTGTAACACCATTTTGACAAGGGAAACCGCTTCATCCGTTCTGTTTATTTATCAGATGCAAAAAAACAAAGATATACTTCTAAGCATATATTGACAATATTAGTTTCCCATCAAATTGAGGATTGTAAGTTGAGTTGCGAGCTAATTAAGCACCCAAAAAAGTAAATAATTTAACCCAAAATATTCTAATGAAAATTGGATCTCTATCACTAATAATAATATTTGGATTCCAAGTATATTTGAAATTGTTTCCATGAATGATTCTATCACTTTAATTTCTTTAAAAGGACGAGGAAGAGAGAAAAATGGGAATACTTTGTTTGTTGATTTACCACTACCATAACGACATTCTTTCCCTCATATTTAGGTAAACCTATAATAATATCCATTGGAACTTCCTGCCAATGTTGTCTTGGTATAACTAATGGTTCTAAGAGGCCTAGGGTTTTGATTTTATCTCCCTTATTCTATTGGAAAATTAAAATTCCACCAAAAACAAGACCTTACCAACAAAAATTAACCATGTGGTGCATTTTCAAGAACCGTGAATGCCATCTTATAGGAGAAGTGTGCAATTCCAAAAGAACCTTTCATTTGAGTTAGGAATTCTTACATAAATATAGGTGATATTGATACGACATCATATCATTCTTCCACTAAAACTTGTCTAATGCACTCGGGACTTCTTATAGTTCCTAAATTTTCTTGCATGCCTAGTGATATTTAATCCATTATGTCCTTGCTTCTTCCACCCAATTTGTTTTTCGAATTTAAATAGCACATAGTAAACCCTATGTTTATTCTTCTTTCCTTGAGAGTGAATCTACCATGATGTTATGTTTCCTATTTTTCGAGATAATTTTAAGATAATAACCTTGCATATTTGTGACCCATTTTTGTTAATCTCCTAAAGATAAACAATTCTCCAAGAAGTACATCAAATAATGATGATCTATTTTTACTTTGAAGTCTCTTCCTATCAGGCACAGGGAAGTATTTATTAATTTCATGTAGTACGACCATCATTCCATTCTCATAGATCTCGGTTTGAGAAATGTATTTCCTTTACATTGGTTTTTTCAAAGGAAAGGGGAATGCTTTATTACATTATAACAACACCAAATCCATGGCTTGACACGTCTCTATTGAGTTATTTTACTATCTATTGGTAATCAATCAACTACATTTCCATAACTAGTCTAATCAAGCAACACAACTTGAAATGAACCTCAACAAGTTTAGTTGGGAGAAAATTGATTAGGAAGACAATTCAATGGTCAAGTTAGTAGGTCAAAACCTATGTCAAAATATTTGTTACCATAGTCAAATTCATTGTGCAGATAAGCAATGAATTAAATTCAATAGTGAAATAGAGTAGACAAAGGGATCGAAGTCTAATAGTTGACTTTGACTAGTGGTCAAAATGGAATCAACTACAATAAAAAACTAGTTATGAATCTTGAGATTCTAAGCATCTTCACTAATGATCTTCAACTACCTATATCGATTTGAGATGATTCGAATTGCCATTTTTCTATGCGTATAAATAGAGCATGATGTAAGGATAATGAGAGATGCTAAGATGTTGAATTATAAGACATGCAATATGTGGGCATTAGTATTAGGTGTGGACTAAGGTCAACATTCATTATAGACTGCCTATAATATTCATTTGAGAATATAAGAGCAATGTAGCTAAAAGGTTAGTGGGTTTTCTTGGTGAAGGGTTTCTAAGGTAAAATGTCATCTGATGTGTAATTATTTATGGTGTGTTAATGGGAGGAAAATTTTCCTATCAGTGACGATTGAGTATTGGCCCGATCAGGGTACCAATTAGGCATCTATTCGTTTGGTTTGGTTGTATACTCTCTAGAACTAAACCCTGTTTTTCTATTCTACTCTAAAGCTAAACTAAATGCAAACCCTTAAGCGCATGCTCGACTCTCACAAATATCACCACAACTATAATACCAATTGAATGTTGGAGACACTATTGTCGTTACACTAAAACTCACAGGTGTTAGTAAACAGACACATCACTAGATTTAAGCACATTCCACAAAACACACGGGGAGCGTTGACCTTCTACACCACCATTAATGGGGAGCCAACAATCTCCCCCCAAAAGTGAGCCCAGTGCGTTTCGAACTCGAGACCTCTGGCTCTGATATCGCTTGTTGGAGACATGATTGCCATTACACCAAAACCCATAGGTGTTAGTAAACAGACACATCACTAGATTTAAGCACATACCACGAAACACACAGGGAGCATTGACCTTCTACACCGCCATTAACGGGGAGCCAACATTGAAACCAATTGAAATATTTATTAAAAACAAAATATGAGAGACATGAGACAGAAAATTGGGAGAAAAGGCTTTCAAGCCTTAATTCATTGATTTACAAAAATTACCCATTATTCAAACACATGAGGCCTCATATTATAGAATTGAGATTCTCATAACAAATTAATAATTTGGATAAATGGGTGAACCTCCTCCACAATTGTCTCCACAATATGTCCATGAATATATTCACAAATATCTAATCAGATTTTGTTTGATCTCCATCTCACTATCCTTATCTTTGGTCATACATAGACTTCTAGAGTAAATCTACTTTGATTATGAATAATTTCATATTTTCTTATGAATTATTCCTTCACACTCCCTTTAATAAATACTTAGTCAATATTTAATTTGGACTTAATGATTGTTAATATATGTATGAGGCTAACATCTATTAGTGGTTTGAAACAAGATATACATGGATTAGTCTTATTGTCTCATCATACTAGTTGGTTGGAAGCATCTTAAAGAGGTTAAGGAACACAAGAGTTGGTCAATGCTAAAATTAAAAAGATACTCTTTATTCCCTATCTCTCTCCCACCATTTCCTATTTTGAAATAGACACTCATTTATGGGATGACTAACCAAGCTTAAAAATTATATTATAGTCAAATAATTTATCTCCACATTTGAGCAACTTGGCATCCACATTGCACACATGTCTAATACTCTTTTTAGTGAATATTCCCTGTCTCTCTCCCACCATTTCCTATTTTGAAACATACACTCATTTATGGGATGACTAACCAAGCTTAAAAATTATATTATAGTCAAATAGTTTATCTTCACATTTGAGAAACTTGGCATCCACATTGCACGCATGTCTAATACTATTTTTAGTGAATACTCTATTAGTGGTTTGAAAGAAGAGGTACATGGATTAGTCTTAATGGATCATTGTACTAGTTGGTTGGAAGAATATTAAAGGGGACAAGAAACCCCAAGGGATGTTCAATGCTAAAATTAAAAAGATACTTTTTATTCCCCGTCTCTATCTAGACATTTATTCCCCTTCCAATCGTCTTTATCCTATCTAGCAAGCTGAAGATCCACAAGCTAACCCACATTGAAATTATGAAGAAATAACTTAAACATCTTTGATACCACTATGATAAGAAATATCTTCTTTGGCATAAATTTCATTATCTAATTGATAATGTAGCCCAAGAAATAGACTACAATATACATGTTATGGAAAACTTCCATATCATGATTTATAATGGAGGTTCCATGAAATGTGGTGATTATTGAGAAAATGTGTAGCTTCAAAGCGGTGATTATTCCTTGAGAGCTAACGTTTTTTTTGTTGAAATAGGTGGTTGTGGAATTGGTTGGTTCTAAAAGGTTACGAACATTAAGTCCCATATCCATGGATTTTCATGAGTTACACATGTATTTATAGCAAGAGGGGAAATTGTATACTTTTGAATGAATTACAAGCAATTCTTAGGAGATCATTAGTTCCCACTTTATGGAAAATGTTCTTAAAAAATGACTAAGGAATTGTGACTCAATTCCATTTCATTCAAGCCTTTGAGATAGAATCTCGATACATCCATATTGAAATGTAATTAGTCTTGGCTAAAGACCAATTTATATTCGAAACTCCTTAAGGATTACCACCCTCTAGAGGTAACCATGATCATTATAGTCTACTCATACTATGTATTCTCCCACCCAACATATTCCCATATCACCATTCATTTTTCCAAAAAAATGAAATGGAAAATGTATTTAGCAGTTGTTATTCATTGGTTCATTCAACCTAGTACCATCATTTATTTGTCGTCAATTGTCATGGCCCTCAAGAAACAAGGCACTTGGTACATGTGTCTTGAATTTTCAGCTCTCAAAACAACAACAGTTAAGGATTATTTCCCTATTTTAGTCATTTATAACCCTTTTGATGAGCTAAAAGGAGCTTAATTATTCACCAAAATTGATCTCTACTCAAGTTGTCACCAAATTCACATGGAGGTAGATATTCTAAAACTACTTTGCTCACTCATGAGACCCATTACAAGTTCTTGGTGATGCCCTTTAGCTTATTCAGTACATCTTCCATGTTCCAAAGTCTCATGAATAAACTTTTCTAATACTTTCTAAATTATTTTCTCCTTGTATTTTTTTATGGCATCTTGATCTAGAGTAAAACTTGGGACGCCCATGTCATCCATGTGGATTAGGTATTACAACTGCTTGTTAATAATCAACTATTTCAATAGTTCCAAATGTGCCTTTATTCTTTGAAATGGAATATTTGGGACATATTATTATTCATGATGGTATATGTGAGGATCCAAAGAAAAATGAAGTGATAAATGGTTGGGTCTATCTAAAAACTCTTAAAATATTAAGAGGTTTTTAAAATCTCATTGTTTGCAATTGAAAGTTCATAAGGAACTATGGTAATATTGCAACTCCCTCACAACCTTTATTGAAATAAATTCTTTCAATGGGAATGATGCCATAGAAAGGCCTTCTAGGATATGAAGAACACTATATGTACAACCATAGTGCTCACTTTGCTAGACCTCATTAAGACATGTGTTGGAATGTGACACCTCCAACAAAATAAATGAAGTAGTACATATGCAAGAGTGATTACCATTTCCTTTTACTAGTAAATAATTCTTTGATAAGCACTTGGGAAAATAAACTTATGAAAAGGAATTGATAGTTGCATTGCATGTTGTGGATATCTAGCATATATAATTCTTTAAGAAATGATTTTGGATTAAAACAATTAATTGTAGCCTAAAATACTCCCTAGGGTAAAGGATTTCATTCCTTCATCAATATAAATAGGTCATCAAAATGATGGGATATAACTATGAGATAATTTATAAAAAGGGAAAGGAGAATGTGATAGAAAGTCCTCTCTCTTGAAAGTGAAGAGGATGGGTTCCTCTTTTCACTCTCCTCCATGATAACACTAGTTTAATGATGTTGATCCAGATTGGATCATTATATTGTTTTTCATCCATCTCGATGCTTTCATAGTGGAAAAGGTGGAGGAATCGACTCACATGACCATTTCTACGAATGGGACCCATTTTTGAAAATTGGGGTTTGAAACCTTTCAAGTGCATTTTGAGACATCAAATAGTGTTTTTGGGGTTAAAAATTTGCCACTTTATTGCCACACATTTCTTTCATACTCTACACATAAAGACATTTCCAATAATGCAAGAATCACATCAATAAGAGTCTGTATGCCAAATTTATGCCACTCGCAAGTTGATATTCTTGTTTTCACCACCATAATTTGAGAGAATGCCACGTCATTCCCCCATTGTTCATAAAAGAGGGGATATCCATGTGATTATGATGAAAAAGACTCTAAAATATTTTATTTTGTAACTCTGGTTAAAAGTTGAGGTATACAAATCTAACCACTAGTAGGCTATCGGGTTGTTTTATAATCAAGCCACTTGGAGGAAAAAGGGTTCCATTCTTTTGAGTGCATTTGTTCCATAGTTGAGAAAAAATAGCTCAGAGCGATAAGAGATAGAGTACACACAGAGGATTTTTTCACTAGATTAGCCCACATACAACAGGCCATACTTCTTTACACTCGCAGACATTTTCTATTCAGAGAAAGATAGTAGAGCGACCTCACCTTCTAGATGGTTTTTTCTCCCGAAAGAGTTTTCGAGGTCATATATCATGTCAAATGTGTGTGAGAGGTTTTATTTCACTATTTTCTATTTTTTGCATAATTTTAATTTGCATCCATATGCTATTAACATTAATCTACATAACTATGAATCTAAAGAGAAATAAAACTATAATAGTGTAGATTTTGGGTTTTTAAGTATATTTTTATCATGTCTATTGTGACAAACTATCTAGTGGAATATCCACGACAATTGATATATCAAATGTCTAGAAAGAATCATTAATAGATTCCAAAATATATTCCTAATACAACAACTTCAAATGGAACACCATGCATATCAGGGCTACACTTGGAAAAATAAAGGGATTCACTATAAAGGGTGTATTTATTTGAATATTCAATTAACATTTAATTTAGTGGTGTTATCTGAACTCTATTCCTTTCTAATAGTATCATGCAGGATTTCATAAAGCATATGAAAAACGAACATTCATTTTTCTATGAAGGAATAAAGAAAAACATTAACATTTATGGTAAACTGTGAATTTTACTAATGACACAAGAGAGAAAAAATGAAACCTCCAAGTGAACTACAACTTTTCACTCATTCCTCTAACTCTATAGTCTGACATTTCTATGAACTACATTATGGGTTTTACCCATGGTTTACCCAATCTAGAAATAAATCCATAACAATGGTTATGGTTGATCACCTTTCCAAATATGATCACTTTTGTTCTCTACAAAATGGTTAAAGTCTCCATAATTTCTCAAGTATTCATGGACAATATCTTTAAACTCCATGGTATGCTATAATCTATTATAACAGGAAATGATCCCACTTTAACAAACTAATTTTTTGTCAAGAGTTTTTATTGCTCTATGGTTGTCAATTGAATCTTAGTGCCACCTATCACCCCGAAATTAATGGTCATAGTAACACTTTCAGTAAGTGTTTAGAAGTATATTTGAGGTGTTTTATTAAAAATCCCAATGTGTTCAATGATTACTTCTATTAAAATGGTGGTACAATAAAACTTATCATGGTGTCATTAAAATGAGTTCCTTTAATGTGCTCTATGGCCAAAGTGTTACACGTCATTCTATCACATTAGACAAATGACCATCGGTTTGGATCTTTTTCTATCCACAAATGTGTCCCAAGATAATTCCCTCGCAAAGTTAGAACCTAAACCATCCCAAAGAAAGTGGAATTCCTAGATCCCATGGAAAAAAAAAACCCTATTTTTGGCTACCTGCATAATTTCCTACGTAATTTATGCGCATACGTAGTGAATACCATTAAAAGTTGTGCATAAATATGCACTATCTTACACTATAACCCGTGAACATGACTTAATGATTGTAAAAATAAAAGTAAAGTATAGAAGCATGGTTGGTAGCATCAATCCCAACCAAAAAGCTTCAAATGGGTGCCTATTCAACATGGAAAATTTTACGGGCTAATATTCGCATGTGAGATAATATTCCATGCTTTTTCCAAAAAAATATTCACCATTTTCAAATTTTCTAAAAATGAATTCACTCAAATTTTATAGTATAAAATTATTTTACCTTAAAAATCGCCAATATTATATATCATCCAATATAAAATAATTATAAATCTAAACATTTCTACAACATTATCATCAAACATTTTAAAATTTTGATATAAAGGACTATTAAGATTCGCCAAGGTTGCTAAACTTTAAGATAAAATTCCATCCTTAAAATGTTCCCTCCTATTCAACCTTGATCCATCCTATCATGGAGCAACTCCCCTTCCTTCGTGGAACCCCTATTCCACTATTAGTGGATCTTATGCCTAGGAGAATGGATCCAAAACTTCCCATTCTTGGCCAATAAAGCTACTAGAAGTCTGAGGATTGGGAGAGGACTGTTGGAAGTAGGTTTATGTTGTTGGAATACGGTTGGAAGGCTATTCGAGCAAGGGAAAGGGTTGGAGATTTTAGAAGGGACTTGCAACATCAAGGCTATATAGTTGTAAGGCTTTTCTCTAGTTTATTAATATAAAGGCAATTTTTTGAGAAAGACTAGATAATAGAGAACACATTATCTATTACATCAGCAAGAACCTCTTTGGGCCTACCTTGAAGTATGAGCTAGTAGAAAATAAATCCTTAACCCTTATACACTTCGTACAAAAGTTTCAACATTATATCCTCTTATGGACCACCATCATAATAGAAAATATTAACCCCATAAGATATTTTTTCACTCGCTATATTATGAACCATAAATATGCCTGATGGGTAGTTATCCTACAAGAATTCGACCTATAATTTGCTTCCCCCAAAAGAAATAAAGATCTTATCCTTGCTGAGTTCATTGTAGATATCTCTACAAAGTCCCAAAGGTCCCCCATAAATGATTATTTCCCTTACGAACATTTTTTCTTCATATCTACAGATATCCCCTGGTATGGTGACATTATCCTCTTTTTGTGAAGTAAAAATTTCAACCCCCATCTTACTCGTGATGATCGACAACACATTCACCATCAAGCCGGCCATTGGTACCTTCTCATGGGTGACTTTTGTAACACCCTCCTTCCACATTTACCCAAGTTAAAAAGTGTTGGTGTAAACATGCTACGAGAGAGTACTATGATATGATTCAATTCCCCATGCACATTTAAGGAAGTAGAACTAACAACTAACAACCAATCTAACCTTCTCCACATGTTACAAAACCTTCAGGAGCCAACCAAACCTTCTAAGTGACCAACCCCTGAAGTAACTTAAAATTTTAGTGACCTAGAGCCTCATTCACTGTCATAACATGGGAATGCATGAAAATGGAACCCTCTAGCTGCTCCCACAACAAGGGAATTCTAGTGACTGGGGACATTTTCAGCTAAATCTGAGCTAATGACCCCAAATTTTGTGCCACCTTTTCAAGGCCAGGACTCAGGCCACTGCCCAGAACTTCATGAAACTTTAATAAAAGATAAATAAAATCAAAGAAATGATACTAATGAAAATACTTGAACAAATACTTGATTGGACCCCTACTAGCCATGATGGGAATTTCATCAAACTGTCACAAATATGTAATCTACATGCCATATCAACAGATTTGAGCATATGGGTCTCACTTATCTGAGAATCACTAAGAAGCATTGATGCCTTATCATCTATTAGGTCATGTATTTATTGTTCATTCATTTGAAATTCAAAACATGATGGGAGAAATACATCAAGTCTGCCATAAAAAAAATGCTCATAACCAGCATATAACCAACATAAATAACAAGAACATATCACCCATAAAAACCACATATAAACAAGTATACATGCCCATCAATGCAATATGAAGAAGCTCTTATTAACATATGTAAAATGAAACCAGGTCTAAGATTTCCACTTACCACCTGACGATATATTGGTTGAACCAAATCTTTCTTTCATCCAATCACCCCTCTACCATATTCCAAGCATGAATGTGGGATCTCATGAAACAAGTCCAACGAAACGAAACCAAGGCTTCTAGAGGCCAAACTACCTCAACACTCAACCATTGATTCCACCTCATGATCATACATCACTAACTATCACTAGATTGGTCAATACCCAAGCTATCCAAGGCTGCAAAGCATTTATTCCAATCAGGGCTTCCAGGACGAGTAACTCAACCTACATCTGTTGTTGGGCTTCCAGAGCATTTTTCTAACTAGTGATTCTAGGACTAGTAACTCAACCCACCAAGGACTTCCAGAGTGTTTTCCCAACCAAGGCTTCAAGGACTAGTAACTAAACCCAAGCCGTTATAGGGCTTCCAAATCATTTGTCGAACTAAGGCTTCCAGGAATTAGTAACTCAACCCACAACCATAAGGAAGATGAGAACCAAGCAGAAAACAGAAGGAAATACACCCACAACACTATGGCTATCCAGGAAATCGAAAGGCTAGGAAAATTGACCGTCAATCCAAGAAATCCTCCATGACAATGAGAGACCATAACCAAGAAACCACATGCATGTGCCATGCATACCAAAACTAGCAAGGATAACATACATGCAACTTGGTACCTCCAAGAAAAACCCATTGTATTTTATGATCCTGATGTCCTCTTGCACTTTCTTTCTCTTCCTTTGCCTTCTTTCTCCAAAACTCCAAGTATTCCACACTCTCCAAGAGTGCTCCAAGAAAACACTAAGTTTCCAAGAGTATGAGAGAGATAGATTAGAAAATGAGAGCTCCAAAATTAAACTGACAAAAAATAACATTGACAAAAGCTATCAATTGATCCTCAAAAGCCTTTTCATCATTGAGGCCTCTATTTTCTTTAATTTCCACTATTTTTCTTTCATTTTCTTTGTCACATGAAACTTATGACCTTTCACCTTTCTTTTCTCCTAATTTCCATTATTTTCATAAATAAAATGCCAATAATGCCACTTTTCCTTTCCAAATGCCTTTTCCATTGCCTTTCCCATTTTCCACTAGTCATAATAAACCAAATGAACATCCACTAGGTTTTATTTCCCACCAATCAACTTGGAATATGTGTCCCATGACCTTATTCTTATATATATTTTACATGGATTTTTAACGAGGGTTATTACAATTTCCTCTATCATTGAGACATCAACACCATTCTCTGTCGATGTCTTACTCTAGAGCAAGTTGAGAAGGTCTTAAAGGACTATCACAATGGAGCTTATGATGACCACCTATCTAAGATGGCCACTACCCAAAAGATCCTCTATGTCAGTTATCTTTGACCCATTTTGTTTCACGATTATATTCAAACAGTTAAGTGATGTGAGTGTTTCCAGAGATACACTCACAAGGTGCGAGATCCACCTACTCCCCTACACCCATTCATCATCGCAGACCCTTTTTGCAAATGGGTCATTGTCTTCATGTCTTGCAATCCTTCATCCTCTAGCAGCCATAAGTACATTGTGGTTGTCGTCAACTATTTCACAAAGTGGGGCAAATCCATGCCCACTTATAATAACACCACATAAATCACAACCCAATTTTTATTTAACCATGTGATAACATAGTGCGGTGTTTCAAAAGTGTTTGTCTCAAATTATACCAAGGACTTCGAGAATGATATATTTCAAGAACTATCCCAACACCTTGGTTTTTCTAGCTAGTTTTCTTCCCCATACTACCCCCAGCCCAATGGCTAGTTAGAAGTTGTAAACAAAGTATTCAAAACAATGTTACAATGTATTGTGAACAAATACCAAACCAACTGACACCACATGGTTTTCTCAACCTTATGGGCATACCGCATATCTGTCGAAGTGTCCATAGGATTCACACCTTTTAAATTGGTATACGGGGTTGAATTTGTTCTCCCCATTGAGTGTGAAATCCCTACCTTACATTCGGCCATCGAACTGCTCCCAGACACCTCACCTTTAGAACATAGGCTAGTACAGTTGGAACACATCAACGAAATTCAGCAAGAATCAATCCAACATAACGAAGGCCAAAAAAAGAGGACTAAGACCTCCTTTGACTGCTATGTCACCCCTTGACCATTTACTGAAGGGGACTTAGTCCTTTGCTATGATGTTTCTGACAAAGCTTTAGGACTGGGGAAGTTAGAAATGTTATGGAAGGGACCATATATTGTTAAACATTGTCTCCTCAAAGGGGAATACATGTTAGTAGATCCTAATGGGACTTTCCTCAAAAACCCTATCAACAGACTCTACCTCAAAAATTTCTCTCCTTAACATTAAAAAGATCCCTAAGTTGTAAATATATGCACCATGAATTATTTTTATGATGATCACGTCATCACGGATCTATACTAAAATCACTCTCTCATCATGTGTCGTAGATGGATCATTTGCCAAACTAACATTGTGGGTTCATTAATGATGCATCTCAATGGTCATAAAACCTCGTTGCAGTAGTCTAGGCCATATACTCTCTTTACCTGACACCCTTCCACCAGAATGGGCTTTGTATCATGTCAACCCCTAACAATCAATATGAATATGACGCCATCATAGACCTCTTGGTTGATTCCTCCCATCTAAGTAACAATCACTTGCATGTGTTCTTTGATTCCTAGCTTGTTGTATCGCAATTGAACCGAACCTTCAGGGTATGTGACCCTTGCCTTTTTTGGAAATACCTGCATGCACAAAGGTTGGCCCATGGTTTTGATCATATCACATTTTCACATATACCAAGAAATCCAAATCATGTAATAGACCGCATAGCTAAGTAGATCCTATACTAACATGTCTCACATATACATCATCATCAAGACACATATATCATGAAGATCATATCTGTTAGACACATATATCATGAAGATCATATCCATCAGATCATCATCATCAAGACACATATATCATGAAGATCATATCTGTCAAACACATATATCATGAAGATCATATCCATCAGATCATCATCATCAAGACACATATATCATGAAGATCATATCCATCAGATGAGAGAGAGAGAGAGAGAGAGAGAGAGAGAGAGAGAGAGAGAGAGAGAGA
>APFE030030874.1:2068-37690 GCA_000404065.3 Pinus taeda | reverse complement strand
AATTCATCTGCGAAGAATGCAAGCGCTGGATCTTATAAGCTGGTTATGGAACCGGGAGGGTTAGTGTTGTTCTATACCAGCTTAACCCAGGAGCCTTATTGGTCTCTGGGTCTTCCCGGGCTGGACTACCAGGGCATTCTCAGGCCGTGCGTTTAAAATTCTTTGGCTCTCGGCTCCGAGGCAGCCTATACGGCCCAAAATTTGCAGGTTTCATTTAATGGGACGATCGGCAATTTATCTTCTTCTGGTTGCGCTAAAGGGAATCGATCGTTGCCGATGGCTCCTTTCTACAACGAGAATGAGTACAGATTCCTAAGACTTGACAGCGATGGCAACCTTCGCGTTTACAGGGTCGCTCCGGCATCGGGACAGAACAATGTCAGAAATTGGAGAACGGATTGGGAACTGGACCCATCTAATTAGAATTGCATACTGCCTAGTGCCTGCGGGCCTTATGGCATTTGTGTCAACGGCCAGTGCAGCTGCCCGGGCTACGGAACGGGGGATCAATTCGACGAAATTCATTACCTGGACGTGATGTAGGGATGTTATAGCAGCGCCGACAAGCCGTCATGCATCCAACCGACGGCTACCCACCATTTTATTCCCCTCGACGGAGTGGATTACATTCCCAATGACTACCTGAAGCCTAAAGCAAACGTCTCCACGATCGAAAAATGCACAAGCCTGTGCACTGCTAATTGCTCCTGCACTGCCGCCTTCTTCCGCAGCAGTTCGTCATTGTGTTACCTCGCTGACGACCTGCTGTCAAGCCTGAAATCGGCACCGAACCAGAACAGTACATACAGGGCCTATATAAGGGTCCTCGATAAGTTGCCGCGTAACGGGACCTCGGGGTCTAGTAATTCCCTGAGCATTGGCAGCATTTCCGGGATCACGATGGGCTCGGCAGCCACGGCTCTGTTCCTTTGCCTGATAACGATAATCCTCGTGTGAAGGAGCCGAATAAAGGCATCGGTGATAAACGAAGCAGAGATCGATGCTCAGGAAATGGACGAGGAAGCCTTCTTGAAAACGCTCTCGTGGCTTTCACCAAGGTTCACGTATCACGAGCTCGAGGAAGTGCTCGTCCAGAAGTATTTCAAGAGCAGAAGTTTCGATTCCTGCGAGAACGGGTGAAGGACACGACTGCCTAGCAGTTGTCTTTTCTCTACTTTTGCATTATATTTTTGAGGGGGGTTTTCTTCCCACTGGGTTTTCCCTCTTTCCTCCTTTTTTTATGCATTGTATATGGGTACCTAAAATGGCCGTGTTGCCGGGACTCATTCATTTTTCATCACACTCACTTAAGTTATGCTTAAGGGGGGATGTTGGTGTACATGCACTTAGACTAGCTGTGTTGGTGTACATGCACCTAGATTAGCTCCAGTTAACTTATTGCTTGCATGTGGCACATGTACACATTAACATAAGATAAAGCACACTTAGCTTTAGTTAGCTTTAGTGATTGCATGTACAAGCTTTAGTTAGCTTTAGTTATTGCATGCACAACTAAGCTTAACTTAGTTGCTTTTATGTATTTATTCTAAACCAATATTGTAGAATCAATGAATTTCATTCTTTTCTCTATTCTTGCTCACTTCCTTCCTTCTCTTGCAAGCTTGTTTATTGTTTTGCAGATCTAGATCTGTGGATCTCAAAAATCTTACACATATGCTGCTCCAAAACAAAACATTATGTGCCCGCTCATTACAATAAAAGAACTTCAGCACACAAAATATTACATGCTCTATTCTAATCTTTCCTTCGTCTTCGCACTGTTGTGCGATCCACACAAACAAAGTCAACCTCTTAGAAAAAATCTCCCCTGCTTCTTCTACGCACTGCTGTGCCATTCATTTCACACCTTTTTTTTTAAAACTTCATCTTCGTTCTTTCATTGCCTTTTTTTTCACCCACTGCTGTGTGAACTTCACATACTATATCAAAGACTCTACGCTGCTGCATTTCACCTTGTATTACAAAAAATGGTCAACTAACAAAAACATAATGCATGCAATACATATGACACCAAAAAAAATTACGCATGTTTTTTCTTACCCATACCTCCGTATAAACAAAAATTATAACATTTTACCTACTATCTACCAACCACGTTTAAATACCATTTAATTCCTTTGCTGACAAAACAGGCGGTCAAAACAAAACTTTGTTTTACTCCACGCAATATTTATTTGATGCAGGCCTGTATGCAACTTGGGACAATCGACGGCGGAGGAGAATATCGAGTGAGCCTTTTTAACCGAGCTTTACCTCCCGAGAAACTGTAAGAGGGTGACGTATGCGGAGAGCCACGCGTCAACTCTAAATTTTCTCGGGTCTCTTATGTACGAAAACCACTCGACGCAAAAGCGGTCCTGAGAAGCTCACGGCGGTTTGTGGTTTTGCTGCGGTGGTTTATCTGTCAGGCAGTTGAAATTACAATTTCAACACTTCCCTTTAATTTCAACTGCTGGGCATTCAGTCATACCCAGAGACTTTCTCAACTCCTTGACATGATGCTGTTACAAAAGAGTCTTCCTCTTAACAAAGGGATTCACCAACACTTCACTTCCTCTCACAGAGGGATTACGAGCAGACACTGCTTTAGATGCAGTTCCAAAACAACAAAAATATTACTTTTCTTCTTTTACAAATAATTTTACACTCCTCTGTAAAATCCTCTTTCACTGCTGTGTGAATTTTTTTTTTTTACATTCACTGCTGTAAAATAAAAGTTTTCTTACATAGTCTGATTTCATTCGCACTGCATTTCAATGCATTTCAATCTCCCAATAAAAGCAAAATTTACATAACTCCTTTTTTTTACTGCTGTGTGAAAAAAAAAAAAATTACTTTTACTGCTATAAAAGTCTTCTGATTTCATTTACTCTCCTCAGGCTACTGCGTTCTTCACTTGCTTCACATTACTTGCATATCTTCACCAACAAAAATTATGAGATTTGCGTTGTTGCGCATTCCTTTCCTTTCCCACCAGCAAACAACCAAACATCATTACGCTGCTGTCCATTCCCATTTACACTGCTGTGAAAAACTTATACTCCATTTGCAAGTTGTTCCGAATTCTTTTTCTTCTCAACATGCTGCTGTGTTAAAAACTTTTGCATTTACTGCTGTAAGCTGAGAAATTCTTACTTTGGTTTACTGATTTGCTGCCACAAGTCTTTCTTCCTGTCACACTGTTGTGCTCTCCTGGGTTTTTATTCGCTCATGCGAACCATTTCATTTTTCATCTCTTGCCTTTTGTTCTGCCTTCGCACTGATGTGCGGATCTCCTTCCTTTGCATTACAATGCATATAATTCATAAAAAAATGTTTTCGCACTATTGTGCGATCCTCTCATACCAAACCCATTTGCACCAGCTGTGCATTTCACCACAGCGTCACAGAAATCAACGCATAACCAAAAACATATACAACACATATGAGTTCCACTTATTTTTGCATTACACTGCATATCTTCACTTGATAGCCATTACAAACACATACCTTCATGGCTTTTGCTTCCACAAGCTCAAAGCTGCTTCACCTCTGCACTACTGTGCATAAAATAAACATTCTCAACAAAAAAAATTTCATGCATGGCTGCGCACTCCATTTTTTTATTTAAGGGAAAAACATTTTTTTTCATGCAGCTGCATTGGTCACAATACATAAAAAACGTATGACATTTTTTTATTTTGAGCCATACTCCCGTGACCAAATACCAAATATTAAAATTAAATCTTCACCAACCATTTACGAATGCCATTGAACTTCATTTAATGTTTCTTTGTAACGCTGGTTTTTCCTGAGCTGTTTTCCTGCTGCACGATGGCGGATTCCCATTTGATTGTGTTGTCGTCGCTATCCATACTCCCCTTAATTGTATGCTTCGTCTTCTTTCAGCAAGGTTTTTTCAAAAGAAACTTAGATCCACTGGAGAGCTCAACAGACTTTCAGACTGTATTTCCTTCCTTCTCCATACTTGCGTAACTTTCTTCTTTTGCATGGGTTTAGCTTGTGTAATAGCCCATGTTAAGTTACAATCACATGCCATATGCCCAATGTTATGACACTTGAAACATTCTACATTGTTCATGAATAAAATTTCATGATTTCTTCTTGTAAAATTGCTTCTTGGAGGTTGTCGGGGACCATAACATCTATCTCTATGAAATGCTCTACAATCTTTTGCCATATGACCAAAGTTTGAACAAGAATAACAATAACCAAAAAATGAACTTTGGTACCTAGGAGATGGAGGTTTCCTTGACGTACTTCTGAAGCCTTTCTGCCTTGAGATTCTTTGATGATAACCATTCCCACTTGCCTCTTTGACATTATCTACATTTCTTCTTGGAGCTGGTTTTCTACTTGGAGTAGGATTTCTTCTATTGTAGCCTTGATCTTTCTCCTTGCCTTTGCTGGAACTAGGAGCATCACCTTTTCTTTCTGGCTTCTTCACATCTCTTTTGCCTAAAGTATTTCCATTCTTGTTTGAGGGTTCACCTACATACCTGAGTCTTGATTTATCAGATGGACATCTGTGATAGCTGAGCATATCATCCAAGGCTTGAGAGCTCTTCATGATTTTATTCATCCCTTCAACCTTTTTCTCGAGGAGGACAATCTCTTCTTCTAATCTTTCACACTCATTATTTTTCTTTGCAAGTTGTTCCTGAGTTTCTCCCTTGCTACGAGTAGCTTCAGCTGCTACTATTTTAAGGGGGATGATATCTGACTTCATTTTGGAGATTTCTTCATTCTTTGCTTGACTGCTCTTCATTTTCTTCTCAGCTTCTTGTGCTTGCTTCCTGGCTTCTTGTAGTTCAGACTTAAGGGAGGAGACCTCTACCTTGTACTGTCCAATCTCTTCTACAAGTTTGTTCACTCTTTTGTGCCTTTGTTCAAGTTGACTTGACAAGGCATCTTCCTGCTTCTTTGCTTTATTTAACTGATTTGTCATGGATATGACTTCTTCATGATGCTTCCTTTTGCTTTCATCAAGTTCCTTCTTAAGCTTGGCGAGCTCTTCATCCTTTTCTTGTACTTGAAGCTTGATGAGGTCAACCTTCTCATTTTCAGCTTCTATGATGGGTTCAAAATTTCCTTCTTGACCGATGGTCATGGTCAGTGCTCTCTTTGAGTGAAGGTAATGAATTTTGTCCCATATATCCTTTGCCGATGAATATTTTCCTAAATTCTTCTTTACAGAATCAGGCAACCCATCTAAGATTGTCTTTGCTGCTTTTGCATTGTACTCCTTTGATTCTCCACCCATCTTGCTATCATCAATCACTGACTCCCAAATTTCAATCCCTTCAGAATGTAAGAAAGTCCTCATTTTTATTACCCATATATCAAAGTTCCCATTGAACCTTGGAGCCTCAAATAGAATGCTTACAAATTGATTGTTTTCTATTTTAGTAGAAGAGGGAGACACATTTTTAGGAGGGCTGGAGACTTTCTTCTTTGACCTTGCCATTCTTAACTATGCTTCTAATACCTGACTGTGTTTTTAAAACCACTGACTGTTTCTTCAACAGCAACACAGAAAAAAAACTAGCTGAGAAATACCTGGATCCTTTTTTACTGTCTTCACTCTGCTGAGAAGATTTACTGCTGCAAAAAAAGACTCTTTCCTTCAGCTTCTTTCACACCTTTAAAGTGCCTAAACCTGCTCTGATACCACTGTTGGGGATTTTTCTAGCAAAATCCCAAAAACAAACAATTCAAGCACACAGAGGCAATGCTCTGTTTCATTTACTCCAGGATCTTTTTGCACAGGGAAGCTTTTAATTTTTTTTTTACTAAGAACAGAGTATTGCACCACCATAAAAATATTTCTATTCATTAAAACATAAATCACTGATACATATTCATCCTATTTGCTGAGAGGGATTCACCCAAAAAAAATATTCTGCCTCTTTTACAAAATGATTTTTACACTGCTGTGTAAATCTTCATTCACCTTTACTATTGTAAAAACATTTTACATATACTGCTATAAGAAACAATTTTTCACATATGCTGCTCCAAAACAAAACATTATGTGCCTGCTCATTACAATAAAAGAACTTCAGCACACAAAATATTACATGCTCTACTCTAATCTTTCCTTGGTCTTAGCACTACTGTGGGATCCACACAAACAAAGTCAACCTCTTAAAAAAATCTCCCCTGCTTCTTCTACGCACTGCTGTGCCATTCATTTCACACCTTTTTTTTAAAACTTCATCTTCATTCTTTCATTGCCTTTTTTTTCACCCACTGCTGTGTCGAACTTTACATACTATATCAAAGACTCTACGCTGCTGCGTTTCAAACTTTACATACTATATCAAAGACTCTACGTTGCTGCGTTTCACCTTGTATTACAAAAAATGGTCAACTAACAAAAACATAATGCATGTAATACATATGAGACTAAAAAAAATTACGCATGCTTTTTCTTACCCATACCTCCGTATAAACAAAAATTATAACATTTTACCTACTATCTACCAACCACGTTTAAATACCATTTAATTCCTTTGCTGATAGAACCGGCGGTCAAAACAAAACTTTGTTTTACTCCACGCAATATTTATTTGATGCAGGTCTGTATGCAGCTTGGGACAATCGACGGCGGAGATTGATGGAGCAGATCGGACGGCGGAGGAGAATATAGGGTGAGCCTTTTTAACCGAGCTTTACCTCCCAAGAAACTGTCAGAGGGTGACGTATGGGGAGAGCCACACGTCAACTCTAAATTTTCTCGGGTCTCTTATGTACGGAAACCACTCCACGCAAAAGCGGTCCCGAGAAGCTCACGACCGTTTGTGGTTTTGTTGCGGTGGTTTATCTTTCACGCAGTTGAAATTACAATTTCAACAATTTGTACCCATGTAAAATTGTTAATGTTCTCATAACGAAACTCATAACAGCATGCAAATTGGGCGTCTGTTGAGCTTCATTATGACAACGCAAAAAACATTCGAAATCTTGCATGATTACAAATATTAGGAAAACTTACGTCTGAAACATATTTAGACCTTCCAACAAATGACATACATATTTAGACCTTCCAACAAATGACATAGATTAAGCTACAAATAATGTTTTGCAGAGAAATCATGAGGAGTTGTTGATGTTATTGGCCTCATTGTTCCACATTGTTGGAGAAAATGACATGATTTCTCAATGTTATTTCAATTCCATATATCCAAGTTACATTGATTTCGCCTTGGCTTGCATTTTTTAGAATGGGGTAATCTCTTATCGTTTTGTTTCTCATTTTTCTTTCACTTGCATGTGAAATTTGAGTAATTTGGACTTCAATTTGTAGTGCTAGCCACAAGGGGTTTCACCTATTTGACCTTGAGAAGGCTTGGTTCAAGGAGTTCTCAAGTTCATACTTCAAAGAAGTGATTTTATTGATTTTAAATGTGTGTTTGGGAGTATTAAATCAAAGTAGAAACACATTTCATATATTTGTTTTTTTTATATGAATGTAATTACTAAATAGATGTGAAATAACTAAACAAATGTTACATTTTCATATTGTAAATTTAATTGTGAAAGTATAGTAAATTTTATAAATAATTATAATGTTTTATTATATTAACTGAATAATAATAAAGTTAATTTTTTTATTTGTGGTTAATGAATTTGTATGTTTATTGGTAGATTAATTGGATGTAAACATGTTATATAGAACACTAATAAAATTAAAAAAGAAAAAAAAAATGAGTTGTTTACATCTACTTTAATTTTGGATTACAAAGTATTGTGAAAATATGCTGGTAGTTGGAAAGGATTTGATTTCTATTAGTATTCTATGAATTTGGCATAAATAAGTTTGTATTGGAAAGTAGATTGAAATTTTGTTTAAAGTTTATATTGTAATGTAGATTGAAACTTTGTTTAACATAGAGTTTCACCTACTGAACTTGAAAATACATCATTGTGAATATCAATTACATTTTTGTTGCATCCCTTCCTCTATTTGTCATCTCCGAGAGTTTCACAATTTGTCCAATGGCATTCTAGATCCCTGCCAAGATATCAGTCTCCCAGAAGTTGTTAGAAGGAGGAAGAGCCACACCTCCGACAAAGACCCCCTTCTCAAGGCCAAATACCCAATAAGTTGTAGACCAAGGCGTGATTTTTCATGTATTGGTGCCATTTTTCCAAATCATTATTAGTAGGATCATGAAATTTGAGTTTATTTATGCTTTCACGAGGCAGCAGTTTCGGCCATGAGCTTGCCACTATACCCCATGATTAGCAGTTTCGGCCATGGGCTTGCCACTATACCCCATGATTAGCATTTCTGTTGCTGCTCAACCAGAATCACCTGTCTCAACTTGGATTGTTGCTGCCCAACCAAAATCACCTGTCTCAACTTGGCTTGTTTGGACGAATGCCATATGATTGACTACACCCCACTTTCGAGGAAGACCCCCTTTATTTATATATAGATATTAATAAATAGTGTTAAATAAAATGAATCAAAATATTCAACAATATTAAAATTAAAATGAAATTGAAACGTAGATAATTATTTTAATTCAATTAACAAAATAATAGAGGAGTGAAAATGAAGTTGACATGAAAGAAAACAGAGATTATTAAACTATCAAATAGAATTTTTAATTGATAATGGTTATTTATAGGATATAAATTAATTTAGATTAATAGAATGAAGTAAACAATGGTAGGATTAAGAAAGAATAAATTAGAATTAAAATAAAATAAAGAAGAGATTAATTAAAATATTTTTAAGTATTAGTTTATATTTGGAAAGGAAAAATAATGAAAAATTAAAAAATAGAGATGAGGGATTCAAAAGGAATTGAGTAAAACTTAATCTATATCAAATTAATTCATGAAATTTATTAATGAAAAATATTAAATCTTCAATGTCTTTGTCACAGGTCTAAAGTTCTTATCATTCTCTATTTAATCTTGGTTTTGTATGGTACTTGTATCTTATTTTTAGCTTTATGTCCTGGGAAATGGCTAAAGTGTTCACCCAAAACTCTTCATTCTAAAATCCCAATATTGGTTTACAAATTCTTTCAATGTAAATTGTCTACTATTTAAACTAGCTTAAACTTGGTTTTGCTCAGTCTTTGTATCTTTATTTTTAGCTCTCTCCTTGGTGATGGTTGAAGTGTTCACCCGAGTGCCGTCATTCTCAAATTCTAATATTAGTTTACAAATGTTTTTACTGTAGAATGTCTACTATTTAACCTAGGTGTAGTCTTATTTATAGTGTAAATAACCTTGAGATACAATTTCAAGCAAGAATGTGATTTTTTGTTGTTTAAAATACAGTTTTAAATAGATACATAGATTCAACATACTAAAAATTGCACTCAATTATATAGATTAAACAATTTAAACTCAATTTTCAAAAATTTCTATAATTTTTTATTAAAATTAACTTTTTAACTTTCTATATTTTAATTTTTACGCATAATCGAATGCAAAAAAAATAAAATTATGTATCTTTTGAATGGTTCTCACTTCTACATGTAATTTCATGTAATTTCAACTTTCTTTGTTTAAAGGTATGGATTGACTAGCGATGCATGTCATTTATATGGGAGGTCATTTATATGGGAGGTTTATGTGCAAGAAATTTACCAAAATAACTGGTTTCTGAGCCTGATTCATTTTCTAACCACTTACATTCTTTAAAGATACCAAAAGTACTTAGCCTCGGCTTTCGCTGTAGTACGTGACATGTAAGCGATTTTGATTGGTGTAAATCCCTAGGCTTAGGTTTGGTTGAGGATGCTTGTTATTTTTGGTTTTAGATTTTGCGAATTTTATGTGGGTAAATTTACTAAAATAAATAGGTAAATTGTAAATTTATAGGGAAAGTTAATGAGTCCGAAATTAACTAAAATAACAGAAGTACAAAAAGAGGGAGCCCATCCATGACAGAAATCATAACGTGTCATTTAATGACAGGGAGTAAGAGAGCCCATCCATTGTAGAAAGTTCATGGGGGATCATAAGTAGTTGTTATGGATGTCTTTTAGTGGCTATAAGTAGTGCAGTTATTTAGATGTATATTTATTTTTGACCTTACGGTCTTTTTGGTGTATTGAATAAATTTTAATGAATCTTGTAATTTCTCATTACTTCAAGTTGTTTCCGATGGTTCTAGTTTTTGTTTTTATCAGATTTAAGGTGGAGATGGTAGGCTAACACGGTTTTGATTAATGAGTTTCGGTGGCAAATATCATTCTAGAGGTTAAAAGATAGGTACCCTTGTGCTTTTACCAGTGTAAGATGGTACCAATCAATCCTGAAAACTTAGAAATTGGAGGGGAGAGAGGGGTGAAAAATACTTATTAATTTTTTGAGTTATATGTGCAATGGAAGTTTATGCTTTGCATTATGTCTCTTCTATATGAAGAATGGGTTATTAAGTTTTGTGGGGTAATTATGTAAGCAATTTTCGGGTGCGGTCAACTTTGGTGCTAAACATCATTCAAAGAGGTTTGTCTTTAAAGGTTTTTCAAGTTTTTTGAAACTACAGATTGGTATCCTTGTACTATTTTCCACAAAATTTAGTTTTGTAGGTGCAAGATTGTATGAAACAAGCCTGGAAGCTTGGGGGCAAAAGGATTGGATAGTGGTGGACAATACTTCTTAGGCTTTGCATTGGATGTCTCTTCCCTATGAATAATGGATTACAACAATTTTCATGGGTGATCTTGAAAGCAATTTTCAGTAGGTGGGCTGAGGTTTGGTTCAAAAATTTTGAAGTGTGTTCCAAGATTGCATGAATCAATCTTCGAAGCTTGGGAACATGAGGAGTGTTAGGGGTGAAGGATACTAAATGTTTCTTAAAAGAAGTCTATGCTTTGCCCCAACAGCTAATGAGTAACAACTATTGAAATGTAGGTTTTGTGAGTAGAAGATAACATCTATTCTTTCTCTACAGATAAGTTGAAGAAATGTGCAGCAGTGAGTAGGAAATAGAAATTTAGGGTTGTGGATGAATCTCATTAATTCCTTATAATTAGCTCGGTTATGATTTTGGGACTATAGGTTTTCTGATTATGTTTTATACAAGTATATCTTTATGAAACGTCCCAGCATAGAAATTCGCTAAATTCGGAATTGAAATCAAGTAGAAAATAAGTTAAATGATCTGCCATATAGAGTTTAATTAATCATGCATGAAAGGTCTCATGGATTTTCTTTCTTGATTTTCAATAGTTGAATTGCGGCATTTCCATATTTATGATCCAGCTCGGGAATTGCTGCATCCCTTGTTTCTAAAGTTCTGGGCTGATGTACTGTGGTTTACCATAGACTTCAAATATGAAATGGTTAGTGTACGTTTATGTTGGTAGCTCTTGATGTAGAGTTATGCACATTTGTATTTTGTGATGTGAAGCTATTATTAGACATGGATTAGTATACATATATTTTGAATTAGTTTCCGTTGATTTTATCTCCACATGATTTTTGAAGCAGGCAAGTTTTCCTCACACTGTAGTTACAGTACCCAAATGAAGTTATACTGATCAGCTTTAATAGGCGTGCATAGATGTCAATAGAGTTTACCCACTACCCGTTGTTTGAAATTTCTTTGGAGATATTTCCTTGGATTGACCATGGTTTTCAATCTTTCTTTCAACTCTAGATTGGCTCTTCCCCTTTGGCATCCGTTCTTGAATTTACTAATGGTTTGTTTTTAATGCTTCAGAGAGCCTCTTGGCATGGACGTTTGATCTTGTGACTTGTTCTCATTGTGGTTGTAAAAAATAAATGAATTGATACTGTATTCACATTTAACTTTTTCATTTGGCATTTGCTATGATCTACAAAACTTTAAAGTGGGTTTTTCGGCAATACAACGTGTCTATTTGTGTGCATCCCTGTAAGATTGCTTGTGCTCTGATGAAAAATAGAATTAACACTATACATGCTTTCTTTCTAGTAACCAAAGCTCACCAATGTATGAAATTCTTTCGCTCCCCCTATAGGTGTAATGAAATTATTTGAATTCTGCACATATAAAGATTGAGTTTGTGAATTCATATTTGATGTGCACCTCCAAGCAGTAGAAATGTATCAAACATTGGCATTATTGTGCAATATGGCTCTTCTTTGTGTACCATATGCTGCAATATGGATTAGGCATAGCAACAGCATATGGTACACCTCTAACTTGTTGGTAATATAATGACTGGAAACTTCCTACAGGATTTAGAATTTCTCCACATATGCATTTTGTGGTTAAATGTATATGCATATGCAGTCATTTTGAAAAAGTTGGAAACCATAACTATTGTGTTGTTGCAGGCTCTAAACAATTTTTTTTTATGGAGATTGGCTTCTTCAATTCATTGAAGTAACAAATATTTTTTTAATTTAATGTTATTCATTTCATAGTGTCACTTATATACATGTTTCGCTCTTAATAGTTACATAAAGTTGATCTTGTCATAAATGTAGTGATTTGGTGAATTAATCGTATCATCATCTAAAATCCCATCTCATATTCTTCAAGGATGTCTCATGATGTGATGCCAATGATATCAATAATTGATACAGGAGCATCCAGAATTAGCTAGCAATGTGAAAGTTTGTTCACATGTTGTGGCTAAACAAGTTGAATTTCATTGACCTGATGGGTCAAAAGTTATTTTTACTGAGAGGGTTGGATCTCTTAAGAAATGAGTTGTATTTCATTATTATAATAGTTAGAAATTGTCATATTTTATGCAGCCCGACCCGTTCCTCTAGAAAATTGCGCAAATTTAGTTGTCCATCCCCAGCTTGTTGTTCATTCCTCAAAATACACAGAGCATGCCTGCCTTACCCTCGTGCAGCCCAGACTGTCCCTCCTAAAATTTGCGCAATTTTTCCTCTCAGCCGAGCAAGATCTCTGTCGAATCAGATTGCTCATCTCCATCACTCAATGAATCTTGTGCAGTTTTCATCAGCAGTACCCGGAGCCATCATCCCACCTTGCAACTTTGTTGCCTCTCCCGGTCACCTACTTCTAGAATGATCATGTGTCATGGTAGACTAGGAGGTTTTTTATTTGATGTCATTTTGTCATGAGTGACTACAGATACAAGTAAACGATCAAACATGTCAAGATGACGAACGTGATGAACGAAGGGAGCACATGAAGATGGATAGGTTCACTAATGGACGAACCAACGAAGCATTCGAAGAATATGAACATGAGGAACATGCACCTTTGTGAATAGTTGAGCCTCTCAAGCCTTCTAGTATGAAAGTAAGGAACAACATACTAAAGATTCATCAAGTGAACCAAGGACCATCGAAGACTCTGCACACTTCGCCATGTAGAGGTAAAGATATAATACACCACTAATACATCCATCACCTAGCAGAACTGTGGCTGGACATGCACTCCAACAGTAACATGAATGTACCATCATTGTCATGTCAGGTGATGTTGAGTCATGTCATTAGTCATGTTGCCCACATCTCCACAATGGGCTTGTTGTCAATTAATGTGATGTAACATGGAAGTCCAAGAGACCCACTTGTTGAACATAGAGTCATGTAAGTCGGAAAGTCATGGAAGTCAAACAGTCATGAGGGTAGTCGAATAGCCACAAGAGTTAGTTTCACCCTCGGCTATAAATACCACCCTCATTTGTATACGAAAGGACTTTTCATCTCATCTCCTCCCATATAGCCAAGAGAGTCTATAATATTTCCTTTGAGGAGTAAGTAGTGGCTCCAACGCCCCGCTGATGAGGTTAGTGATGTATGGTGTAACGATGTGTGTTGGAATTTTCACTTAATTTAGAAGCCTATTAACAGGTCATAGCATTTTCACACATGTATTGTATTTGTTGTAAGGTTGATCTTTAACGCTTGTAATTCCTGTTGCTTTAACCTGTGTTCTAACTTTGAACTGATCGATTCGTTATAATACATAATCTATTAATGGAAATGTGTTGTATATGTTGTTAATGTTGTCTTGTCCATGTCGACTGCTTTGCCAGATATTAGATAGACCTTTCACATGAACCTTGTTGTAACAACTGTTGCACTTGTTTGAATTGATCCGTTAGTGTTGTACATGTTATCTTACGTTGTATGTTGTGACTTTTGCATCCAAGTGGACTCCTCCGTCGGAAGTTGTGTATGTCCTTTTGTTTTGTGTGTTCCTAGTCGAGTTGGGACTAATCCCTTTCAATTTGGAACTCATCTTCAACCTCTTCCCCTCACAGTTAAAGAACCATTGACATAAATACACTTACACTCTTTAGGCATGCGAACCTCACTTCCTAAAGACAAATCAAACCACTCTCTTGTGCTTACAAGCAAGAGTTGAGGCAAATCCTTAAGACAATGGCAACCGGGCCATCATATCGAATGGGACTCCCACACTAAACAGTGTGAGGTCTAGTTGGGACTTCATACCATGGTGATCCCCTAAATGTTGGCAGGTCCAACACCATCAACACACCTTTAGGAATGAAATTTCATAGCAGAACAAAGATACATTTGCAAAAACATCAAGAAGGATTATATTGTACCCCTACTAGCCATGACAAGAATTTTGTCAAACATATCACAAATATGAAATCTATAGGTCTTAATAGCATAACTGAGCATAGGGGTCTCATACTTATCTGCGAATTATTAAGAAGCATTGATGCCTCAACACATTAGCTTTAATTTCATCTATTAGGCCATAGATACATTGCTTATTCATTTACAGATAGAAACATGATGAGAGCCATACATCATCACTTCATAAAACATTTTCATAATGAACATATAAAAATAGAAACCAAGGAAAAAACAACCATATAATCCACATATAAACCTGTATAATACTCATGAAATAAAAAAGATAAATAAAATCATATTAATGATGAAAATTCCAACCAGGTGTGGGACTTCCATGAATCGCCTGACTGTCGACATGGCTAAGCCAAATCTCTATTTAGCCCTTCACCCTCGTGTCATATTCCAAACATGAATGTGGAATCTAAAAGAACACATCAAATCCGAACAAGGGCTTTGAGAGGTCAAACCACCTCAACCCATCAAACAATGATTCCACCTCATGCTCGGATATCACAAACCATCACTAGGTTGGCCTCTACCCAACTTGCAGAGGGCTCCAGAGTGTTTGTTTCAACCAAGGCTCAAGAGATTTCATCCAAACAAGGCTCTAAGACTAACAACTGAACCCACTAAAGGCTCCAAATTTATTTTCCAACCAAGGCTCTAGGACTAGTAACTCAATCCAAGTTAGAGGAAATATGAGAACCAACTAGAAAACAAAGAAATGAACCCACAACACCATGTATATCTAGGAAATGGCATAGCTAGGAAAATCCAATGTTAATCTAGGAAATCCTCCATGTGAAAGAAATATTGTAACCAATAAACCACATGCATATACCATGCATGCCAAAAATAGTGAGAAAAACATACACGAAACTCTGCACCTATAAGTAAAAACCATTGTAGCTGTTGATCCTGATGTCCTCTTGTAATTTCCTTCTCTTCCTTTTCCTTCTTTCTCCAAAACTCCAAGTATCACATACTCCTCTGAGAGGGCTCCAAGAAAACACTAAGCTTCCAAGAGTATGAGAGAGAGAGAGAGAGAGAGAGAATAGAAAAGAGCTCCAACAAAGCCAGCCAAGAAAATCTTACACTAACCAAGCGTGAGAAAAAACTTGGAAAAAGCTTGCCAACTGATCCTTAGAATCCTTTTATCAATGAGGCTTCTATTTTCTTTATTTTCAATTATTTTCCTTCAATTTCCTGCTCACATACAACTTGTGACCTTTCACCTTCCTTTTCTACTAATTTCCATTATTTTCATAAATAAATGCCAATAAATGCCTCATGCCTTTCCAAAGCCTTTCCCATTGACTTTTCTGATTTCTTTAGCCATAATAAATCGAAGTGACATCCCACTAGGATATTTTTTCCCACCATTTAGCTTGGGATATGTGTCCCATGATCGTGGTCTTATATATTTTTAGATGGATTTTTAACTAGGGTTGTTACAAAAACCTCCCCCTGAGGGGAACACCATCCTCAATGTTCAATGACACCTATAAATAGCAAGAGCATTGAAAACAAAACATACTACCCATGGAGCTTTATGACATAGATTGTTGTAGTATTTACAATGACCATTTTCTTAAACATGACAAACATATCATTTACTGGATATTTATAAAACACCTCATTATAGTATTTACAATAATAAAAACACATACACACATGCATATTTTCTTCACCCATCAAATAATCATACTATTTATGGAGCTTTATAAATCTAGCTTGATAGAATATTTACAATAATACACACATATACACATATGCACATTTTCTCAAATAGAAAATAAAAGGATATAATGTCTGCATCCACAACAAGGGAATCCAGAGGTTCATACCTACACCCTCAAAGTGATACCAGGATTCACCTCCTTCCCAGGAAGTCTAAAATCCACTGCAAGGTCAAATCTACGTCCAATTTCCAACGCTATAATCTTGAGCCACTTATCCTCTCAATGAATAGTTATTGTCTCATTGTTTCATGGTGCAATATGAATGTGCATTTGATTCCATCTGGAAATGTTAATGACCAAAACAGATATATCCCCAACCTTCCTTTCTCTGCTACATAGTCCCTTTGGAAATTCAGTCACCCCCTTTTGTGCAATCACACACCTTCCAAGTTCCATTGGCACACCCATTTCAAGTAGTCCATCTCTCGGAAAGGTTTCCTCACATTGGAACATCCAAAAACCAAGGCATATCCCTGCCTTAAAACCATCATACCGGTCATAACATGCTCATGGAAATCAAGGGACATTATTGGGAACCAGTGCTCCACAATGGCCATGCTCCTGAATGGTTTACCAACATATTTTGGCGTGTTTCAATTCCTTTTGTTGTTGTTGCTAATGCTTGTGTCAGTTTCAACCACCCAACCGGGCATTTCATGCTTTCTTGTACAAAGCACATAATTTCCATTAGATTCAAAATAAGTTGAAATAACTTCAAACCATACTTCATTGGTCGCCCATCAACAAGGTACGCTTGCAATTATGTTTTCTTCCAGTCACAGTAAGTCAAACTATCATATTTGACCAAATCATCATGTATAAACATATGAGATCAGATTATCTGAAAACACTAACATAAACTAGAATCATAGATCACATGTAATCATCATAAACCAAAATCATAAATCACATGTGTAATAAAACTAAAATAAAATGTTGATACTTATCCTTCAATCAATCATTAGCCTCTACGTTTGTACTTATTCCTTATGCACATCAGAGCATTTGCCACACCCGAAAAACACCCAGTTCCTTCTCCTCAACCATGTGCACATACACATAGTTTGCATCACACACATACAACCAAAGATGACATACAACACTAAGCAATACATGCACCTACACCTGGCATACCACACATACATCTACACCCAGTGTACAAAACAACACAATAAGTACTGCTACATTCGGTGCACACCACAAAAGAATACATACACGCACACTAGATGTACAACATATACATATACGTAAACATAATATAACACAACAAATATACATGTCATGATACCACAACTATACAATGCACATTGATCCAAGGGATCAACAAAGTGCTCAAAATTAAAAGTGTTTGAAAGTGCTTGAAACTAGTTCCAAAGCGTAGACCTCGCTGACTTGAATCCAATGCAACTCGAATTGCTTATGCTCCTAATATTGTGTTCTGATCATTTTCCCAAACTATTAAATTTTTTGTAGGTTGGGTGCAGGACTATTGACTGGGCAGTCCATACGATGACTTAGCAAGATAACTGGACAAGATGACAATACCTTAGGCCAATGGCAAGTTGCCAAGTGATCTCATGTGATTGGTCAAATTTTGGTCGTATTTGATTGGTTGTGCCATATTTTATTTGAACCAATGATAGGTTGTTAGGTGGCCTGGCCATGGACTGCCATGTGGCACCCTGGGGTGAACTAAAATTTTGGTATGGGTCCACTGGAGCCCCGATCAGATTCGAACGTAGGACCTCAAGCTTTGTAGCACAATGCCTTACTACTACACTTCTAGGTGAATCTTAACCCATATAGTAGTGAAAATATATTTAAAATTTTAATGCATAGGTGTTGGAAAAAGGGGCTAGGGCTAAGCCCTTGGCCCATGGTCACTACACAACCCATGAGATCATGGGCAAGGCGACCAAGGGATCGAGGCTTAGCCCCAACCCATGGTCTAAATATATAGCATGTAACCAGAGGTCAACAACCTAGATCTTGGCGGACTGGTTTGGAAATTTGGGGACCAGCCCCAGGTGCATCGCCCCATGTGGCCCAAGATTTCTGCGAGAAGGTGTCATTGGGAATTTAAAGGACACAAAAAAATTACGCCTGAATTGGTGGGAATCTTGCTGGCGCTAGGAGAAAATGGCACTCGGAGGGCTCTAGAATTATGGAAATAGTAGAACAGCTACCTGAGGAGTCCATTCTGAAGAGTAGTTAGCAGAAAAACTTCTTTAGAGCGTAACTTCTTTAGTTTTTGGCCAAATTGAACCAAAAAAGAGCCCAAATTGGGGTTTCTTATTATTCTAGAACCTTCAAAGACATTAGTTTTACATTCTGAGCACTTTAAATCCATGTAAACATAAAACTGAAGCCCTTAATGAAAGCGACCAGACATTGGAAGATGAACAAGGAGATGTAGCCTAAGAGGGGTCTACTCC
This sequence comes from Pinus taeda, assembly GCA_000404065.3. Lineage (NCBI taxonomy): Eukaryota > Viridiplantae > Streptophyta > Pinopsida > Pinales > Pinaceae > Pinus > Pinus taeda. The sequence goes on along the minus strand of APFE030030874.1, from coordinate 18,933 downwards.
TTTATCATTTTGTTATCTTGTGTTATTTCATATGGTAAATTTGTCTCTTTTTTTATGTTGTTAACTGAGATTTAAAACAATTATTTCATGTTCTTTTTCAAAGTGTTCCATTTCCTAAAAGACATAAACTTTTACTTGCAAATGTTCCTATCACCTTCACTTTGTTTGATTCTTCTTACTATTTTTGTTCACATTCATTTTGTTTGTTTTATATATTACTAACTTTGTTTCTAGAAATAAGTGTTTCCAGCTACTACGTTCTAGCTTGTGAATAGACTATGTGGCTAAAATTTGAAGAGACTTGTGACACTGCAACACTTGGCTAGACTTGCGTATGTTTTCTTTGTGCTTGGTTACAACCTTTGGCTGATGAAGTCCTACTGGAAAATACGAACCATCTGTAAGGGAAGCTTTGGTCCTATCATGATCCTGTGTACACACTCAGAAGCCCCATACCTATACTCAGCCTTCTACTATGTGTGTTTAATCTAATCCAACTAGTAGAAATGGAGAAGGGGAAAATATAAATGAGAAAGCCTATGTCAGAGGTATTACATGCTTCTCTGAAGGAACAACCTATTTTTGCTCTCAATAAGTCGGGATCCCTCTTCTACCCCAAAATAAATAAGTGCCTATGACATTCCTCTTGAAAAAGACAAAGGAGAAAGAAGAGAAATGCTTCCTACACAGAGAGGTGAAGCATGCAACTCCATCGGGGTATTGACCAAGATTAGGTTAGAAAATTATATATTACAGAGCAATGGAACACAAAGAATATTGCAGAAATATAAACACAAAAATGTGTAAAACTAAAGAGACATAGATATACATGGTTCACCTAGTTTGGGCTACGTCCACCCCAAACAGCCAGTCCTTCCTTTCTATTACCCAGCAAAATGAAGAGACACAATCTACAGTAGATCCGCTGTAATATCTTATGTTTTCTCTCACAGTCTCACCTCTTTGTTTCTCGCTCATAAAATACACATCTATCACATAGCCTCAATACAATGCGCTCATACAAAGAGAGGGGTTGCCTTCTAGGGAAAAAAACCCTAAACTAAACATAAGTTCTACCGTCAGATCTTCTGCCTAATGAACGGCCCAACTTGACTAGAAATTACTATACTTTTACAAGGCAATTTATCTATTTTTAGCTTCAGGGGAAATGACCCCGAAACTCCGGATGGGGGACCGCTGGCCCCTGCACCCCCCAGTCAGGGGGAATCGGCCCCCCCAAACCCCCGCAGGGGGGACAAGTCCCCACCGCACCCCGACCCCCCGCGTGGATGGGTGTACAATCTTCGAGGGTTATACATCCAGCTGAAATAAAGACCTCTAAATAATCATGCTCCACACCCAAAAAAATTTTGGCAGTGGAGCAATGTGTGTGTTCCTGTGTGACTCTGCTAGGGTACTGCCTAGGCCTACTTGCAGAGGAGAAAGACCAGAGGTGAAAACTTATACATTGAAAGCCTTCAACTGACCAGATAAACTACCCTTCCCGGATTTGAAACACTCAGATCTGAGCTTAACTTTTGATTGTGTTTAAGTGGGGAAACTGAGGGTAAGTGGGGAAACTAAGGTAACTGTAGAGGGATTCAATAATCCACAAAAGACCAAGGCCGTGTGCTAGCAATGAACCGAAATAGAGAAACTGGAGTTCTACTAGTGTGTCACCAAGTGTTGTAGCGGTTACAACCACCATCCAAAATTTTGGCCTGCACCAATTTAGGAGCCTCCCTTGATGACTGCACCAATTTAGGAGCCTCCCTTGATTCACTTGATGACTACACACACTTGTGTCCACTTCGTGAGCTCGTGTGAGTCTTCATGTTTGTATAATAGATCAATTTGGTATCAGAGCTTAAGGTTCTTTTGAAGTTTTGATTTTTTTTGCAAGTGTTTTCTTACGCTCACAAGGTTGAAGCTCAAAATAGAAGAAGGAGAGCTTATGGAGCTAAGGTCTCAAATTTTTTCAAGGAAAACAGACATATCTCAAGCTAGACGAATGATGGCACATGACGAAGGTCATGAAGGGATGTATGAAGATGAGAGAACTTTCAAAAAATATTTCTTTGAAATGTCTGAAATGGTGAAATTTCTTTATGAGAGGAACTCAAGATTTCAAGGAGAGATCTCAAAACCTCCAGAAGTAAATGTAGGAAATGGAGACAAACCTTAAAAATGGAATGGAGAGGATTGTGAGAAGCCACCACCTTCACCTCCATCCTCATCATTATCTTATTCTACTTCTGACCCTTCACAAACACCTCCAAATTCTACAAAGGGATATGGTAACACTCCTTTGTTAATGATTGACATAAAGTTTGAATTTCCTATGTATAATGGAGAGGTAAATGCTGAGAAATTAGATAATTGGGTTCGTTAGATTGAATTGTATTGTGTAGAAATTTTGAATAATATGAAACTTATTCATAGAGATTATCCTAATTATACACTATTTTTGGAATCATGCATAATACATAACCTCCTCTACGTTGATCATCAATTTGCAGTATTAAAGAAACAATCGCATGCGCACATTGAAGCATCAATCACACATATCAACACAGTATATCACGGGGAAAGCATGCAATTGTAAACCCCCAACTATCTGTATATTATATTGATTGAGAACAGGTAACAATACATAGTACAATACTCCTCACAAGTACTCAGTACTATCTCCACCTGTTACACACAAACTAGCTCAGATCTGAATCAATCACAGGTTCAAATCTCCTCCACTGCTTGCCTGCCTCCACTGTGCAATCCTACATGAGAATGGATGATAATGGCTAATCCAAACTCATATTTCCCTTGGTTGAACCACGTAATTCTCATTGGCAATACTCAATCCATTGGTTGTGCAAATCTCATGCACAAATATAGTCACAACTGACAGCTGTCTTGCCCTTTCACTCATCTCTAACACTTGTCTCCACTGAAATGTCCATGCACTGAGTTAAATGATGTATTTTTTAGTTGATTTATGAGTTAATAATTAGTGAATTAATTAATAATTAATTCACACCACTCATCATTAGTCTATTTGTCATTTAGACTAACTACAACTAGTTCAACTAAGTTAAACTAAACACAACTCCATCAACTCCTCAATCAACTCCACCAAACTCAATCACTTGAGTTCTAGCTGAAGTCCTTCATGCAATAGCTCAACTAACCCATAAGAAAAGCATATTTCCTTCTGACAATTGCATGTGCCACATCCGTAACTCGAACTGAAGTGCTGCGAGAGGATAAGATAATGTTTATAGTCCAAATATTATTAAGGGCTAATAATATTCGACTGTTCTATATTTAGATTGGCAGTCTAAAAATAGACTCCACCCATATGTCTAAAAATAGAGGTCCATCTACTTTTACCAACTTGACCAATAATCCACAAATAGCATCCTACAACTCATAGACCATGATCCATATGTCTAAAAATAGGCATAGTCTAAAAATAGACTTTGCGCCAAAAGTAGCCCGTGGGACTACTTAGTGAAGGCGACTTCTTTTCACTAAGATGCATCATCTTGTTTCATTTTCAACACTCCCTCTCAACAAGATATGGATTATCTACTCCCGGATGCGGGTGATTAATTGCCAGGAAAGTCTGCAGATGGCGTGTGCAATGGGCAGGTGGCAACCCTTTCGCACCAGATTTAAAGGCGGTGTGATGGCAAGGCGGCTCCTCACAGAGGCATTTATGGTAGCATTTACGCTGCCGTCCATGATCTGGGTTCTTAGCGCGATGGCGCTCAGCTCTTTCTACAATGTTGATGTTTAGAGCGACTCTTGGCGAGATCGCTCGTCCTCCAACAGTCTGTCGGCTCTCGTGTATATCATCCGCCCTTCCAAGAGTGTTTGCCTCTGCTGGGATATATGTGCTCTCATAGCCTTCGCGCCATACTCTGTTTTGGCTCTCGGTTCTTATAGCTTTGTTCAGGTTCAGTCTTCGGCTCTCCCGGTGCATACGTGTTTCTGTTGTTTCTTGTCTCTCCACTCTCTGTGCAATAGTCCTTCTCCCATCAAGATGCCTAGAGAAAGGATGTGTTTGGTTAGCAGACGCGATGGTTCTCGTGGGCGCGCCTCCCACTAGCACCCCTCCACTTGTCAGGATCCTTCGGAGGATGCACCGATCCATTCCGTGACCAAACGCAGCAGAGGCAGGGGTAGGGGGCAAGACAGAGGTAGAGATTGTAGACACACGGCGCATCCCACAGCCCGCTTCCGCATTCCTTGTACTCTGGCTAACTCTACCTTCGTTGTTTCGGTGACAGTCAAGAAATGTGATAATGTACCGGAAGAGGCAGCTTCTCATCAGGCGGTTCCTGTTGACCAGAGGCAGGTTAGTCATATAGCAACCTAGCACCACGTCTCTGAAGGTTTGCCTACTCTGCACACTGGAACCAATGCTGGCCCAAGCAAGTCTGTGAGGGAAGAGACCTCCAGTTCTGTGGATCACTCTTTTGACCCCACGTACTCAGGACAATTTGGATGCAACAACTGTCAACCTCTGATGCAGATTGATTCGGTCAGTGCCTCTGGTTTTTTGGTTCAGCCACTGAAGACGAATTCCTTCCTCATTTTGTTTCTCAGTGTTCACGCCTACTTCGGGCTTCTGTCTATGTTTCAGGTCCAGGTCTATCTATGTTTCTGTTCGTGTCATTATCGGTTCTGGTATGAGTGTGTGTTTTGAGTCCTTCTGTATTGTTCAGTGTCCCTTGGTACACATTACTTCGATGTAAGGTCTCGGGCCTAGTTCCACAGTCAGGTAGTCAAGTTTTTGTTTTTTGCGAACTCCTTTGCTTGAACTTTCGAGGCAGTGACCTTGCTGTAAATTTTTTTGTATGAATATATAAGTAGACTAATTTAGAAAAAAAAAATATATGGATTATCTACAACCCCTATCATGTAACTCTGGAATGTTCTGCATGCAACACATCTACCCGGTCCACTTGCTCCAACAACACTTGCAAAAAAAACACTTCCAACTGACCCCTCTGTTGGGCTAGGAACATACTCTGATGTTGAAGCTCTGCTGCTGTTGACAAGTGCTCCCTCTCTGACATCTATGCTACTGCAACATATCCATGCATCTCGCACCATTTCACACCTCTTTGTGCCACCTAGCACTGTGCAAAACACTTGTTCCTCTCACATTGGTGCAGCCTGCTAGCTATGCACTGTCCTGGGATTCCCTGCACTATCGCTCTCTGCTGCTCCATACACATCTGTCTCTACCCAATCAGTCAGTTCCTACTACTCCACATCGGGGCTCCTGTAGCAAGGTCTCATCCAAGAGGTTGGGTACCTCAAGGATCCTACCCCTCCTCCTTGGGGCGATCACTCTATATCGCCCCACCTCCTACCTAGAGGTATGGCTGCATGTGATTCCTCTACCCACCTAGCTTGAATTTCTCCCCTACTGGAGGTCTCTGCATGAGTAGATGTCTCTACTCGATCTCATCTCAACTTCCCCAGTTGTGGTTGCTCCACAACATCCTGAAGCTGTTGCACTAATCGTGGCTCCTCCACAATTGTCTGAGACTTCTTCTGGCTCTACATGTTGAGAGGTAATATACCCTCCCACTCAATCACCAAGTCTCCATCATTTTCCTTGCTGCTCAAGGCTTTGCATGCATCTTGAACCTCAAGAGCATATAGGTTCTTGACCCATGAACCAATCTGCTTCACCTGTCTAGTGATGATGTGTCTAAGGAAAACCTTTCCCTCTCTGAAGACTACATCATGCCCTGTCTTCCGGCATCGTGATCGACACCAAGTTTCTCTTCAGTCCTGGTACATACTTGACATCGGTCAAGGTAAGGCGAGATCCATGCTCCCTCTGAAAAATAACCGTGCCTACACCTGAGACACTATACTTCTCATCATTACCCATTTCTATGAGTATCTAGAGATCTTTCTCCTCCAAAGTACTGAACAAACTTTTGTCGCTGGACATGTGGAAAGAAGCTCCACTATCAACAAACCAACCACTTCCCGCCATGGATGAAACCATGCATGCAAAGAGTGTGAAATCCAACACAAACTGTGAAGCAAGTGCCTCACCTTTACATCCTTCCCCGGATCCCTCCTTGGATTTCCTCTATGGACAATTTGCAGCATAATGGCCCACCTCGTGACAACGAAAGCATCGCACTTTCGATTTTTCAACCTTCTTCCCATCATTAGAAGAACTAGATTCAGAAAGAGAAACCTTCTCCTTCTTTTCTTTGGCAGCCAAAGCGCAATTTTCTTCATCAGATTCCTTTGATGAAGATTCATCCCTAGTATTCTACCTGATCTCCTCTTGCACAAGATCCGACCAAAGTCTCTCTCACCCTAGCAATTTCTCCCGACCATTGATAGAGTCTTGATATCACAATAAGTCAAGAAAAGGAACATCCAAGTCTAGATTGGGGATAGTGTGCTAGAAATGTGGGAAGAAAGGACACCTGAAGAAAGACTGCAAGTCTTGGAAGGGAAAAGAAGGAGATGCGCAACAAGAAAATAATCATGAAGCAAATGTAACAAGAGATGTGTTGCAAGATGTTTAGATTCTTTCTTTAGAAAATATTATTGATGCATAGGTGGCAGATTCAGGGGACTCATTCCATGCCACACCTGATAGGAAACATTTTCATGATTATGTTCAATGTTATTTTGGACAGGTTCGATTGGGTGATGATAAACCCTATAAAATCATTGGAATGGGTATAGTTTTCCTAAAAAAACAGAATGGAAATCAATGGCTATTGAAGGAGGTAAGGCATGTTATAGATTTGAACAAAAACATGATTTCAGCAGGGCAGTTGGGAGGGTAAGGTTGCGTGACTACTTTTACAGATAGAACATGGAAGGTCACTAAAGGATCCCTGGTAATAGCAAAGGAAGAAAATGTTGGTACACTATATTTATGCAACGGTATTTCTAATTCTGTTAATGTTTTAACCACTACAAGAGAAGATACGACATTGTGGCATCATAGGCTCAGGCACATGAGTGAGAAGGGGATGCAGATTATTCACTCAAGAAGTTTTTTGCCAGGTTTTGAAGCATGTTGATCTGAAATTCTATGAGAATTGTGTTTATGGAAAACAAAAGAGAGTCGGATTTCTCAGAGTTGGGAGAGAAAGGAAGAGAGAAAAATTAGAGCTTGTGCATACAGATGTATGGGGATCTGCTCAGGTATCATCCCTTGGTGGATCTTATTATTATGTTAATTTTATTCATGATGCAACCAGAAAAACCTGTATTTATTGTATTCGAAATAAATCTGATCTATTTGATACTTTCAAGAAATGGAAAGCTTTGGTTGAAAATGAGATAGGAAAAAGGTTGAAGTATCTCAGATCAGACAATGGAGGTGATTATTGCAACAAATATTTTGATAGGTACTATTTAGAGAATGGAATTCACAGAGAGAAGATAGTTCTAGGAAAATCACAAGAAAATGGTGTGTTAGAAAGGATGAATAGGACAATCATGGAGCGTGCGAGGCGCGTGAGATTGCATGCAAGATTGCCTTTACAATTTTGGGTAGATGTTGTAGATGCTACTCTTTATCTAATAAACAGAGGGCCTTCAAGTTCCTTCAATGGTGGTATTCCAAAGGAGTAATGGACAGGTAAAAGGGTAAACTACGCTTTTTTAAAGTCTTTTGGTTGTGAAGCCTTTGTCCACATTAATAAAGAAAATAGAACAAAGCTTGAGGCAAAATCAAAGAAATGTACTTTTATTGGACATGGTGTTAATTATTGTTGTTATCGCTTTTATGATTACGAAAAACACAAAATCAATAGGAGAAGAGATGTCATATTTAATGAAAAGGTTTTGTATAAGGATCATCTACAGGAAAAGAAACAACAAAAAGGAAACAGAGAATACACAGTGCTTGATGAGATCAAAGAAGAAGTGATGGTGCCTGAAAATCGTAATGATCAATAGCCAGAAAAACAACCACAACAACAACAAGAACCTCAAACACTTGAAAGTGGTGTTAGAAGACCTACACAGATAAGTAGACCCCTTGATTGATACTCTCCTTCATTATATTTTGTACTGTTGACCGGTTCTGGTGAACTAGAATGTTATGAAGAAGTAGTGCAGGTAGAAACCAAGAAGAAGTGCGAGCAAGCCATGAAAGAAGAGATTGACTCCTTATCCCATAACTAGACTTGGGACTTAGTCAGGTTTCCTACAGGTAAAACAACATTGCAGAATAAATGGGTTTACAAGTTGAAGGAAGAATATGGAGGTAGAAAAATGTATAAAGCTAGACTTGTGGTGAAAGGGTTTGCACAGAAAAGGGGTATAGGCTTTGATGAGATATTTTCTCCTGTTGTTAAAATGACTTAAATCATAACTATTTTAAGTCTAGTAGCAACTGAAGATTTGCATCTTGAGCAGTTAGATGTAAAGACAACCTTTCAACATGGGGATTTGGAGGAAGAGATATATATGTAGCAGCCACAAGGATATGAGGTAAAGGGGAAGGACAATGTGAAGGTTGAAGAAGAGCTTGTAATGCTTAAAACAGGCTCCAAGGCAGTGGTATCTAAAATTTGATAGGTTTATGTTTGAACAAGGTTATACTAGATGTCACTATGATCATTTTGTTTATCTCAAAAGGAAAAATGGTGGCAGCTATATTATATTGTTATTGTATGTAGATGACATGCTTGTCGCAGGTTCTAACATGCAAGAAATAAATGTGCTCAAAAGAAAATTGGTGAATTCATTTGCAATGAAGGATTTGGGTGCTCCAAAACAACTCCTTGGTATGAGAATAACTAGAGACAGGAAGAATCACAAAATAACATTGTCTCAAAGTGAGTACATAGAAAAGGCTTTGAAAAGGTTCAATATGCAGAATGTGAAATGAGTTAGTATACCTTTGGCTAGCCATTTAAAATTAAGTAAGGAGGAGTGTCCCAAGACTTAGGAAGAAATGGCTCATATGTCTAAAGTTCCATATGCACCAATAGTTGGAAGCTTAATGTATGCAATGGTCTGCATAAGGCCTAATATTGCACATGCAGTGGGAGTTGTAAGAAGGTACATGAACAATCTAGGAAAATAACATTGGATGGCAGTGAATTGGATTCTCAAATATTTGAGAGGTACCACAAATCAAGCATTATGCTTTGGTGGTTCAAACATTTATCTACAGGGATATGTTGATGCAGATATGGCGAGTGATAGAGATAACAAGAGGAGGACAATAGGGTATGTGTTTAATATAGGTGGAATAGCTGTTAGTTGGGTCTCAAAACTACAAAGTGTTGTTGCACTCTCAACAATAGAATCAGAGTATGTTGCTGCAACAGAGGCTAGTAAAGAAATGATTTGGTTATAAAGGTTTTTGAATGAATTGGGTAAGAAGCAGGAGTTGGGCATGTTATAAAGTGACAGCCAGACTACCATACATCTTGGAAAGAAATTTGAATTTCATTCCAGGACTAAACATATACAGATCAAGTACCATTTCATACGGTCAACATTGGAAGATGGACAGCTGAAGCTAGAAAAGATACACACTAGCCAGAATCCTGCAGATGTGTTAACAAAAGTTGTAACCAGGGAGAAACTACGAGTGTGCTATGTTTCAATTGGTATTCAAGTATGATGAAGAAGATGAGAAAAACCAAGTATATAGTAGAGTCATTGTCCAGCAAATGAAGCAGTAGTGGAGTTGCTATAATGAGTCTCCAAGTGGGAGATTGTTGGGTGTGGAGCTTAATTATATTCTTTGTTCAGAGGTATCACTGCATTGGACCCCAATTCGTAATGGATCAGCAACACCGCCCATAATATTTGTGCTGCAGGGGGGGTCCAGGGGGGGAGGTTGCAACATTTGGGAGCCCACCCCTGGCGGGGGTATTGGGGGCAGTGCTCCCGAAGCTAAATATAGATGTAAAATTGCCTTGTAAAATGTTGTAATTTCGTAGTCAATCTGGGCCATTCATTTGGCAGATATTTGACGGTAGAAGTTATGTTTAATTTATGGTTTTTTGCCTTAGAAGACAACCCCTCACTATATATGAGAGAATTGTATTGTGTCTATGTAGATCTATATTCTGAGTGAGAAAGAGAGAGGAGATTGAGAGCAAAGAGGGAATTACAGTGGATCTGATGTAAGTTGTATCTCTTTAGTTTGTTGGATAATATAAGAGGAAGGACAGGCTGTTTCTACGTGGACATAGCCCAAATTGGGTGAACCACGTATAACTATTTCTCTCTTATTTTATGCATTTTCTGTGTTTATATTTCTGCAATATTTTATGTGTTCCATTTTTCTATAATATATAATTTTCTAACAAAACTTTAGGCAAGCTAAGGGTCAAAATGTGTAAATCTATACTCAAGAATTTAAGAAAAGAGCTTTGATCTTGGGTATAGATTTATCCTCTCAAGACACTCTACTGAATTACATTGGAGGTTTACATAGTTATTTGAGACACACAATTCTCATGTTTAACCCTACAAAGATAGATGAAGCTTGTGTACATGAAACTCATTTAGAAGCAAGAGGGAAGAACGTTCCCCAAGAGGGCAGAAAAAAGCCATTTAAGAGTGGAGAAAAAGGAAATGGGAAATTCGAAGGAAAATGGAAGAAGAATGCTTCAGTCAAGAGGGAGGGAGAAAAACTCAGATGTGAACACTTTTCAAAAGAAGTCCATGATGAACACCAACATTGGAAACTTCGTCTTGAGATGAGACCAAAAAATTTTAACAACAAAGGGAAACAAAATACTACTAAAGTTAAACAACATGATTTAGGATCCAATTCTTGGGATGAAAAAAATATTACGACCATGGGATTTAAGGGTAAGGACTCTATTACAAGTACTATTTATTTTAATCACCTCAATGAAACTCATCAAGAGAAATAAATAATAAATATTTTCCACATTAGAGTCATTTCAAAACATAACAAGATGGATACTTTATTTGATAATAGATCACGAGGAAACATTATTTCATAAGATATTGTTAAGAAATTAAACATGGAAACCATTCCTCATCCTAAACGTTATTCTTTAGGTTGGATATGTGACAATGAAAAATTGCACATGACAAAAAGATGTAAACTGAAATTTTCTATCATAGCAAACTTTATAGTTGAGGTAGAGCTTGATGTAATTCCACTTGACATTGGTGGTATTCTTTTAGCAATCCCATATCTATATGATAGGAGAGCCATTTTTCATTGCCATGAGAACAAATATCATTTGTTTAAAAATGGGATTGAGTACATTGTTAGAGCACATAGAAAGAAGTTGAATTTATCACTTGTAAATGTTGGACAAATGAAGAGACTTGTTAATGCTAGTAAGAATTTTGTACTCTTTATGAATAAACAAAAAGAGAATTTTGGAAGTAAATCATTCCAAGGATGTGATGCAAGATTAAAATATGATTTAATTGAGGTTGTTAATACATTTGATAAGATGTTTTAGGAACCTAAAGGATTTCCTACTATAAGAGGAATTCAACATGAGATCCAATTGTAGCAAGATTGTTCACTTCCAAACATTAGGATGTACAAGATGTCAGTCATGGAGAATGTAGAAATAAAGAAAGAAATCCAGAACTTTCTTGATAAAGGGGTCATCAGACCAAGCACATCACCATGTGGGTCTCCAATATTTTTAGTACCAAAGAAAGATGGTACATGGCGCATGTGTGTAGATTTCAGAGCCTTGAATTGATGATTTACTTGATTGATTGAAAGATGTTGTTTATTTCAATAAGTTGGACTCCAGAAGTGGCTATCATCATATTAGGATTTCTGAAGGAGACATATGGTAGACAACTTTCAAAACAAGTAAGGTTTGCTTGAATGGTTGGTTATTCCATTTGGGCTTTGTAATGCTCATGAAACATTCATTAGAGGTATGAATGATGCCTTAAGACATTTTCTTCATGACTTTGTGATAGTCTACTTAGATGACATATTGATTTTCAGCAAGACTCGTGAAGAGCATGTCAAGCATGTTAGGCAAGTCTTAGATGTCTTAAAGAAAGAAAAGTTATTTTTAAAGATGTTTAAATGTGAATTTGGAAAAACCTCGTTACTATATTTGGGTCATATTGTTGGAGGGTGTGAATTGAATATAGATCCCTCAAAGGTCAAAGTCGTTGTGGATTGGCCTAAACCCAATAATGTAATAGAGGTTAGGAGCTTTTTGGGAGCAACCCAATATTGGAGAAGGTTAATTTCTAACTTCTCATCAATTTTATCTCCATTACATGCCTTGAAAAGTGTTACATAGGTTTTTCAGTGGGGAGGAAGGAAATATAAATGCTTTAATGCATTGAAAGAGAGAATCAGTATAGCACCAGTTCTTGCACTTCCTAATTTAAGATGTTTATTTGAGATACAAACTGATACAAGTGACTATGTTATGGGAGTGTTCTTGATGCGTCATGGTAAGCACATTTGCTAGCATTCTGAAACTTTTAATGGTGCAGTAGTTAACTATTGGCATATGACAAATAATTGTTTTCTTTGGTGAAAAGTGTGAAAAAAAGGAAACATTATTTGATTGGAAAGGAACCTATCATTCACATTGATCATCAACACTTGCAATAATTGCAATCACAAGGCAAGCTACAACAAGCGAGAGATTTCAAATGGATGGTTTTCTTGAATTAATTTCACTTGGTGATAAGGTATAAGAAAGATATCTAAAACAAAGTTATTGATATGATATCTAGACCAATTTTTAGTGCATCAATTATTCTTAAGCATAATTCTGTGATGCATCAGAGTTATGTTGTTCAATATGGTTTAGATGAAGATTTCAAAGATGTATATACAATTGTGTGTCAAGGAAACCAAGTAGAGGAATTAGATTACCATGTTCATGATATGCAGTTGTATCATCTTGGCAAGCTATCCATTCCACAGGGTGAAAAAATCAACATCATAAGGGAAGCACACACTTCTCTTATTGCTGGCCATTTTGGTGTAGGCAAGACGGTGGCACAATTACAAAGGTATTGTTATTGGCCTTGTATGAATGAGAGTGTGTTACAATATGTAAGAGGATGTTCTTCATGTGCCACTAGTAAGCCTAGAAATATAAAATTAGGATTGTATACTCCACTTATAGTTCCTTCCCATCCTTGGGAAAGTGTTTCTATGGACTTTGTAGGAGGGCAAAGCAATAACAATAATACATTGTAGAAATTATATATACTCTCGACGTATGAGTATTATTAGATCTTTGTTTGTTTTTATACCTTGTTTACTTTTCTCCATATTTGATAGTTCAGATTTGTTAATTGTATTATCATCACTTAATCTAATTATTGATTACAAAATTGCAGTTGCACAATTGCAAAAGATAGGAAAAACGCAGAAGTGGTGTATAGAACTTGCGAATGTGCAAAAGTGTTGTTGTCTTTTTTTATCTTCCTTTCTCCGTACATACTCGCCATTTTGGGTTTTTCATCTATATATATCCATCTCACATGAAACTTTTTTCCTATGTGCATGGACCTTATTACTAATGCAATTAATTTTTTAATTAGACTATTTAGGTTAATAGATAGGAGAGGAAAGAAATTTGCAATAATTGGTGAAACTACATGTGTCTCTGAGCTTTTTCAAATTTTTGTCAGGTTATTCATAAATCAAAGTCGACAATGAGAATGTAGTGGGCACCATCCATGTGGCATTATTGTTTCTTAATAAGGATAAATTATGATGTTTTTTATAGCAAAAATTAATATCGAAAACATGTTAGTTAGTTGTCATAATTACAAAGAATTTATAGTAACGCAGAAGCAAGATGCATAATAAATGGATGAGATGGTTTTGGAATTTTGAGGTATAGTTGCACTGATTTCCATAAATTAATTTTGTAGCAGTTACAACCACCCTCCAAAATTTTGGCTCCAACGGAAATTTGGGAGACTACCTCGGATTGTGCAATTGATTATCCTTGGGTGCATGTTGATAAGTTGATGATTTCAAGCTTCCCTTCTTGATCCTAAACAATTGTCTGCATTCTCATATTATGTAACATATGTCATTTTCGGGCACAGGGGTTGTTGTTTGTCATGCAAAGGGGATGGTTTCTTGCTTTAAGGGACTTGTGCATGAATGAGTGGTTTTCATCACATAGACATGTTTCACACTCACCTCTCGCACTCATGTCACGAAAGTTCTCACATCAATAAAAGTATGTCTTATATATTCTGGATGGTCTACATTCTATCACTAAGTGTCTATGTGCAATCACAGTCAAGTCCTCTCAAAGTTTTCATATCTTTCACTGATCTCCCACTTAGCCATTTTCCTAAGAAACTTAGCCCCATTGAGCTTCCCCAAACTATATACTTTGTTTCTGCAACCATCAAGCTTCCTCCCTTGCCTACTGAAACATTGTAGTGCATAGAGACACCAACCACCCTGGCATGTTGAAACCCCACAACCCGCAAGGGCCCCAACCATCATTGCTCTCTAGAAATGTGCAGAGCAGTCTAGGTGCACTACACTCAGAAATTGCATAGAGGTGTCCTCCTAAGATCCCTGTTTCGCAGTAGTGCTTTGAGCCTCAAAACTATGCAATGTTGTCCAAGTTGTATTGTCGATCTTGCATGCATAAATTGCGCAGACGGGCCTCCTAGGGCCTCATTCCGGTAGTAGTCACTGTCTGTTGAAATTACACAGATCCTCCTCTCAGTGACTATAGGAAAATGTGACATGTTGAAATTGCTTCCAAGGAGTTGGGGAGAAGGACCAAGGAACCAAGTCATGAAAAAGATCAAGACCACATGCAAACTCCATCAGATGCATGATCATATTGAGGGTAAGTATGGTAAGTACTGAACATCTTTCGAATTACACCTCTTAGTTGACTTTGTAGGACAGCTTGTCATTATCATATAATCCTATCCTTAGTAACATGCATGTGTGAAAACATGAAAAGTCACTTTATGTGTTTCTTCTACATGTCACGCTTCTTTTTCACTTGTTCAACCAACTATCATCCTCCTCATGTTGATTGCTATGTCATGATTGTGGCCTTGTTCTGATATAATGCAGTGGGAAAGCCCGTCAGTACTTAAAAAATAAGAAATGTCATAAAAAAAAAATCAGTTTAAGGAATGGAAATGTTACTGGAGATGATTTTAAAATAGATGCTAGTCATTATTATAATTTTTATATATTATCCCTTTTTCACTCTATAATTTTATTTCCAAAATTTTCACTTGCACACCAACTAATGGACTTGATCTACTGTGGCATTGCAAGTTAGTGATATTTCAGACCAAAAATAAAACTATTCTTACATTTTTGAAATTCTATTGTGTATGATATATACATTATATGCAAAACGAAACTTTAAAAATAACTATTTTTCATTTTTTTCAAAAATATATCCACTAGATATCAAACTTTAGAAATAACTATTTTTTTTCCAAAAATATATTCATGCTCTGTTTTATACACACAAAAAAAAGTTAAATATATAAAAACAAACTCCATGCTGGAAAACGATAGTTAAAGTATTTAACCCTTTGCCATGGTCTGCCTCTTCATTTGGTCCTCATGATGAACCACCCTTGTTGGTTCGAAATGCGTTGGTCAACAAAATTTCTCTTATGTGATTTCTAATGAAATATTTTTCCTAAATAGTTAATGTATATGAAAGCAAGCTCCATTCCTCACCTTACACTCAAAAAGTTAAACTATCTTAATAGGCTAAATTAAAGTAAAATATCATGGGAAAAATCATGGGATGTTAAAACCTTGGAGCCAAAAGAAATGACAAACAACTAATTTACCTTAACTTTATTTTATTTATTATTATTTTTTTAATGTACTTTTATTTTATGACATGACATTGGAAATTTTCAAGGTAGAGCATGAGTAAATTTCTTTTAATCAATTTTTCTCAAATTAATTAGTTAAAGAAAACGTCATATGAACAGGTCATATCGGGCATGTGGTATTAATAAGTCATGGTATTATAAACATAGTTGTTTACAAGTTAATAAATTCCATGGTAAAGTGAGGATGAATCTCCGTAATTAAGAATATGGTCACATTTCAAAAAAAATCTATATATGTTATCATTAATATTAAATGAATTAATATATAATTTTATAAGTTTTTATAACTTTTTAGATAGGGAACTGAATTTAGTGAAGTCTTTTTGATGCTATCTGGATTGATTCATTTATGAGTGATTTAATTTATATGGAATTGATTTAAAGTGGTTATTATTATTTTTAAAATATTAAAAGAATTGGTGGACTTGCTGCTACCATTTGGAAGGTTCAAAGTGAGTTATAGGAATTGCCTTATATCTATGAGCCTCATGGAGGAATGTGGTCTAATCATTGGATATTTTTTACTTTTTTCAAAAAGATTTTATTGAATGGTAAGTCTAAGCTCTATAATCTTCATAATTTGAATGCGTCATGAGTTTTTTAGGGTGTTCAATACATCTTAAACAATGAAAATCTATGATCTAGCAAAAATTTCCATTATTGGATTTAGGCCAAAAGGATAAAAATGTTTAATGATTAGACAAATATTGATGCAACTTCTCGCATACATGCTAAGTGAGTAAACCAAGTTTAATGGGACAAGCTCCCAATATTAATTAGCAAATGAAATGAGGGGACAAAAGGTTGAAGATATGAAGAAAGGAAAACCATGATGAAATAGACAAGGAGTAGATCATTAGTGAGCTTGAGAAGAACGTCGAAGATTTAATCATTTTAACTTTAAAGAGATTCGATTTAACTTACCAAGTCAATTTTACCTCAACTACCCATAAAATAATAATAATAATAAAATAACATACAATTTTTATTTTAGTATA
>APFE030030873.1:26386-86334 GCA_000404065.3 Pinus taeda | reverse complement strand
CTTGTTGCTCGTTTTATGGAAAACCCCCGTGAAAGTCATTGGAAAGCAGCTAAAAGAATACTTCGTTATGTTCGAGGTACAATACAGTTTGGGATTCATTACAGTGCCAAAGCAACTCCTCTATTAGTTGGTTTCACTGATTCTGATTGGGCTGGTGACCCTGATGATCGGGAGTCTACTGTCGGTTATGTCTTCACTCTTGGTTCAGGACCTATTACATGGGCTTGTAAGAAACAGGCTGCCATTTCTCTTTCGTCAGCAGAAGCAGAGTATCGTGGTGCCGTGGAAGCTAGTAAGGAAGCCTTGTGGCTTCGTCAGATCCTATCAGAATTGGGCTTTGAGCAGCAGCATCCGACTACACTTTGGTGTGATAATCAAAGTGCCATTCAGCTTTGCAAAGATCCAGTTCAGCATCAGCGCAGCAAACACATTGAACTTCACATGCACTTCATCAGAAAGCTCATTCATGACCATGTTCTTGAAGTGCAATATTGTTCAACAGATGATCAGGTTGCAGACATCTTCACAAAGGCTCTCACAGAGGCGAAGTTCACTAAACTTCGATATATGCTTGGAGTTCAGGAAGTTGTCACTAAGGGGGGATAGGCTCTAGTGCCTCCTTCCTTCTCCTATTGTGTCATATTTGTAAATCCTTCAATCCTATCCCAAGTTGTTCTTAAGGGGGGATGTTAGGATATTCCGACACATAGGAAATAGTTAAGTTCAACTTGGTCTAGTATAGAGTTAGGTATAGAGTTAGGTAAAGTGTGTTTCTTTACCGTTGTACATTTTGTAACTTACAATCCGACGGTCACGATATGTAGTGATCCGACGGTTCATTCTCTCCTCGGTATTACCGACACTTGATCCGTGCTTGACACCCGATTGGTCCATGAATTCTATTTAAAGCGCATGGAGGGTCATTTGTAGGTTAACCGTGCATGAGAGAAGCTTATGTAAATTTTCATTCTTTTATTAATAAATTGCCTGTAGTAGCCACGTTGGCGCAAGCCGTGGACTATTTCCCTCTCTGAGGGTTTTAACCACGTCAAAATACTAGTGTATTGATCTGTGATCTGTTTGTGAGCGGTGTCCTTCTGGTGTTCTATCTGAGGAACTTACCCTGTAAATTCCTACATGAATTATATTGGTATCATATGTCTTCAAATCAGAATAATCCCAAGAAAAAACATCAACAAAAGATGACAAGAAGCTGATATATTTGGCTTTTACCTTGTGTGGCAATGCTTTGGACAGTTTTACCATTTTTGGATTTGCAGTTGTTCCAATATTGACCTCTTCAACACCCTTCTCTGTTGGCTGCAATGTTGGTTTGCGGGCTAAGTCATCTTGATCAAAGAGTTCTTCTAAAAGTATCAAGCCTTTAGGAATGATGTTTTCCTTTAGCTGCAACACTTCCATTTGATTGATCTGCACATCATCTTCACCATCATCATGTTCTACATCAATTGAGGTATCTTTAAACTTATCTTTGTTTTGCAGAAAATCATCAATTTCTTCATCATCTTCGAAAACTTGCCAATATCTCTAATTGTCTGGGACAGTCGGACGATGCTTGACATGGATTTCAAATTTATTGCTTGAGTTCATAGGAATCTTTAAACTACTTGATGCCTTAGCAAGTGCGTCAACAATGCCATTTTGAATACGAGGCACACACGTCAAGGTATAATCTGAAAACAATTTCAGGATGTCTAGGATAACATTCCAGTAAGCTTGCATTCGAGGATGTTTTGCTTGATACTCACCTTTAACTTGCTTAATCACCAATTTGGAGTCACCATATACTGCAATCCTCTTAGCATTCATCTTTCTTAGAATTTTTAGGCCAGCAATCAAAGCTTCGTACTCAGCCTCATTGTTCGGACAATCAAAAGCTAGTTTATAAGAACATACCCACACATTACTAAGCACTTTGTTCGAAGCAGAG
Organism: Pinus taeda; assembly: GCA_000404065.3. Taxonomy (NCBI): domain Eukaryota; kingdom Viridiplantae; phylum Streptophyta; class Pinopsida; order Pinales; family Pinaceae; genus Pinus; species Pinus taeda. Next base: position 84,383 of record APFE030030873.1, on the reverse strand, counting down.
AAAGGACTGCGTACCCAAATACCAGTTTCAGCACCATCATTTCCCATTGCACCATCAAAATCCATGGTCCATAGGCCTTCCTCATCTTCTTCTAAATGCCAAAATTCTGCTGGCTCTATTTTTGCTAATTGTTGTCCATTATCTTCAGCGAATTGCTCAACGGTGTCCTGCTATTCTTGTCCTTCTTTCTTCAAAATTTCTCTAAAATTCTATCTAATTTCTAGAATACTTTCTGCTTCTACTAACTGACTATCTATATCATTGAAACTATCTGAATAAAAAACAAAAGAGTCAAGATCTATATGTACATAATTGATCGGATGATTGATCAGTTTTTCCTTTCTTGTAATCATGTACTTCATTTTTTGTTCTTGGTACAATTTTCTCATTTGGCCAAACATAGGAATCACTGCATAGGAGAAATCTAGTTGTAATGTCCCTTTCAATTTCGTTCCCCAAGACCTGGAAAGAAGCATACCAAACCTGGGAGGAATGTCCGCCACAACAATATCCATCAAAACATTCTTCGTTGGGATTTGATCCAGAATTACAACCAAGTCTTTGATGAGCCCAATACATCTCACTTTGCTCGAATCAAATGAAAAGAGATCATGGTATTTCCTAGTGATGTCCAGACCCAACTTCTCCATGATAGCTTTCGGCATAAGATTGTGGGAAGCTCCGGAATCGAACATAGCATTATGCAACACAAAATCATGCACCCGTAAACTAATATAAAAAGGCAGCACATCACTATCTGGTGGCTCACCATTCAATGCTAGCCCAAAAATCAATTCGGGTTGATCATCTTCAACATTCACCATATCAGACATTGGATCAAAGTTCAAAATCTTAGAAACTTGTCCTCTATAACTGTTTTTCCTCATTATTTCAGTCAAGGGAATGGATACCTTCAATTTAGAAATTTCATTTTCCAAAGTAAAAGCTTAAATATTTTCTACATCTTTGACTGGGACCTCTTTCTTCTCCTTTTCCTTCGATACAATTGGTTGATTTGATTTTCTGTTGATGGAGATTTGCTGATATTAGGATCAACTGCCTCTTTCCATTTCTTCTGTACACCAAGTGAATCATTCTTTGATGCTAAAGCTTCTTTCCTCTTCTGAATTGGATTAACAAGCACATCTCTGTTTATCAGTGAATATTGACACTGATGGGTGGAAAAAGCTTTCATATAACCTCTTTGGTACTCATTTGATTCTTCTTCCAAAACCATGTCATTTGCTAGAATGAAATCTGCATCTTTGTGTACTGTTGAACTTTCTGCATACTCCTCTTCTTCAGTAATATAAATTGGAATATCATCTGGAGTAAAGAAGTGATTTTCCTCTCCAATCACATTCTCCTCCTCCTCTGACTCTGGACCAAGTACCACATTCTGCTGTAAAGGTGGATGTACAGGCTGCTAGGTTGTCTGATCATGAGCTCGCTGTTATCTTTGTTTAATTCTATATTTTGGCTGCTGCTGGCCACAAAGGTTAGGATTTCTAACTTGTGGCTCTGATTTATCAAGCTTTACCCTTTTAGTCATCTGCTCCACCTTCCGAAGTAATTGATTTGTTGAAGATGATTCTTCTTTTATTGTGATTTTCTTTTCTGCTCTTGCTCTAGCCCTCTTGGCTAGCAGATTTACCTCAACGCTGACTGTGATCTTCTGCATATCTTCCATTGTGGCAGGCTCTCTCTCTTTGAGTTGGTAATCCATGTGAGCATCAAAACCATCTGGAAACTTCATCATGGTTAGCCCCACAGGTGGCCTTAGATGATCAGGAATTGCTTTGTAGAGTTAATTGAATCTAATGCAGTGATCTTGAACGGACTCGCCGACATTCCTCTTGATGTGCTCATATTCTTGAAGGATCTGAAGAGGATTTTTATTGATTTCCCAATGATCTAAGAATTGTCTTTGTAGATCATCCAATGTAGCAATGCTAGCAGCGGGCAAGGCTCTGAACCATTTCCAAACTTCACCATTAAATATCTGTGCAAACAATCTCATGGTTATGTTTTCTGCATTGATCTCATGAAGGTCACAAAAATATGCCATTCGATCCACATGTTGTTGGACGGTAGTGCTGTGAGGAGTGCCATCAAACAAAGGAATTTTACTTTGATAATCTATGGGCATATCATTTAAAACTTGAGGCAGCACGAGAGGTGCAAAACGGGTAGCCATCACTCTTGGTGGATTCGGTCTGGGGGATGTTGGGGGAGTAGGTGCAGCTGATGTGTGAGGCGTATGAGGAGGAGTGTGTGGAGGAGATGCAATTTTGGATGTAGAAGAAGAGCTCACTGTAGATCTTTGATATGAGACAATAGGTTGCACAGGGATAGTGGGAATGAAGGGCAGTTCAGTGGGAATCCTTGAGCTAGATGCAATTGCAGAAGGTCCAAGAGTTGCAGATGCAGTTTCTAATAAATCAACGAGGGTTGAAGCCACAATTGAAGTTTGAAGCTGTGTCAAAATATAATCATCAATTGACTAATTAGCCCTTTCAGTTTCGATATCTACAAGAAAATGAGGATTGGGGACAATAGACTCAATAGCAGTTTCGGATTTGGTTTCAAACAATGATATTTCGAACTGCTCATCAAAATCAAGCTCTTCAAGGTATTCAAAAAGTTCAGGACATGAATAAGATTTAAACAAGGTAATCACTGAGCTCTCTTGATGAAGAAGTCTTGGAATCAAATTGGGATTTTTGTAGACAGGAGGCAGATCTGGATCAGGATTAGATCTGGTATATCTCCTTGAAGCGAGTGTGGTTTTCCAAACAGTCAAAAGGACATAAGCAATTTTCTTAGCCTATCCAATCCTAAGCTTATCATCCATAGCTTAGAATCATGAAATGTACTGGGGTTTTTGCAAGTTAGATTTCCCTCTTAATAAGACTAGACCGGAGATTGACTGAAGTAGCGTTTATCTACTTGCGCTAATGCAAAGCAAAAGCATTTCAAAGGCTACCTCGCTAATATTCAGACTCTGTCTGTAGTTTCAAAACTAAGAATACTAACACACAATCAAATTACTTCCCCATTGGAGTCGCCACTATGTTCGAGCCTAGATTTACCTCAGGCTAGAAAGGTAAGGTTCTAGGTCCACATCAAACCATGCTCAGCCTCGTAGCTAGCCCTACGAGGACAGGAGAGGGCTCTCTCAGGGTCAATTTCGACAAAGGACAATTGATGGGGTTCGAGATGGCTGAAACAAAAGCTAATTTTAGGCTAGGTATGAAGTTTAAGGGTTTGATTTGAGTTTTTGGGGGTTTTAAATCAGAAAATGGGAGAGGCAAATTTGGGTCTGGGGATGAGACATAGTTTTCGCAGAGTTCTGATTGGGGCAAGGAAGGAAATCATTTTGATGCTTTTAGAGTGAATAAATGGATGGACCAGATCGGTGAGGAGACAAGGAGGGAAAGAGGATCTCAAGGGTCCTCCTCAAACAGATGAAAACATTGAAAATTAAACAAATTTCAAAGCAGAGCACAACAATCCAATGAATTCTACTTCAATCACTCATTTGTTTAATTTCAGAAGCATAGAGAATGGAAAATGAATGAACTTACAAGTACAAAGATAAACACACCATCAAAACATAAAGCCACATGGATCCCATCAAGTGCTGCAAAACCCTAGTCTTTCCTTTGCCAAAAATGCAGAGATAGAATGTACAATAGAGTGCTAAGCAATCCCAAGTGTCCAACCTTGAAAATGACTAAGGAGATACATGATATAGACCATCCTAACCCACTCCCATGCCTCTAGGGGTCGAGCTCATCATTCTAGGAGATATTTCAACCAATTCTAAACAAAGCACTAAAATCTAGGCAATCAAGCAACTTGCCTCTAGAAGGTAGGAAACTGATTCATTCATTAAATTTTCACTTTTTAATAAATGAATCCTCTAGAACAAGTAAAAATATGCCAATATTACATCATGATCCTTCAATTACATCAATATAAGTCAATAATTACATCACAAAGCAAAACTAGTCAAACTGGCCGAATTTCTGAGCTGGAAGATGAAAAATTGGGCAAAAATCCGCTATGTGCCGCTCCAAATCCTCTATGTGTCGCGCCACTTTTAGGCTAAACTTTAGGCACTTCCCCAAGTCAAAATTGAGCCCAATATAGCTTGTTGGAAATCCCTGCCTATCTACTTTCCAATCCAAGTGGAAAATTTCAATTTGGTATCCATTTTCCCCTCAAAAACTTCAATCTCCCAAGACTGTTTCCTGTGTGTCAAAATAGGGGCAGTGAGGTCATTTTTTGAGCGTTTTTGACCTCTTGTGGAATCAAAACTTGCCCAAACTTCTTGGAAATGCACTAGAAGTCATGATTTTTCATGCCAAATCTAGAAATATAAACTTTTTGCCATTTGGAGCTCCCTAGCAAAAGCGTGCGCCACGTGGCGCGGTGCATAGGGAGAAAAACTATGTTTTTTAGTGCCAAAAATTGTCAAAATACTGAAAATGTCCCAAATTTCTTGAAATTTGGGCTAGAGCTCCTCCGTCAAGTATCATGCTGGGCTAAAGAGGCTTCGGCCAATATCCGAAGGCGGTCATGTTGATGAGCCCCGAATTGCGTAACTTATTGGGCTCATTTTGCCTAATTGTCCTTGTTCAATCCTTGTTCAATCATCCATTTTTCATAGATTATGCATTTTTTTTAGTATGTTTATGTCATTTGAATGAATAAGGGTGGTCGCTCTACCTAGGAGGCTAATATGTGGTTATTTCAGGCTTTTTGGACAAATGTTGGAGCAAAACCAAGCAATCATGGGTTAGGTGACAACCAAGCTTGAGGTGAGGATTTTTAGGGGGGTTGTATCTAACATTAAATTGCCCTTCCTCAGGATCTCCACCTTCAACTCTGAGCTCACAGGCCACCAAAACAGATCCTAAAGGCAGCCAAGCAGATTTGGGAAGAGAGATTGTCTACTAGCAGTTGGGACAACCAAGTCCCTTGAATTTAGGAGGCCTGCTAGGCCCCTTGTGATGTATAAATAAGAAGGTCTCATCCTTCATAGTTTACTTTTGAAACTATTGCATTTTTTTCACTATAGTGCTATCACTTTCAACTCATTTTCTTGTAGCCATTGTGGCATAAATTTCAGGTGATGACTATTTTTTGATAATGACAAGCAGTCCTATTTTGTATCAACTCTGAGTTCTTTATAGGAGCCGTAGCTCTTAGGGTTGGGATCAACCTGAGTGCCAAGGCCTCCTTTATGTATTGTTATTTCTCCTTTGTGCATCGTTATTTCTCCTTTATGCATTTGCAAAATTATTTCTGTTAGACAGATTAAATTGTGCTGATTAACTAGGTCACTGTTGATGGTTAGAAAGGCTTTTGATGTTTAGATTAAGTTGGTAGGATATCAACAAGGAAAAAGCTTCAGAAAAAGGCCAATGAGCACATTTGGTTTCACCTCTCCCTCATAGGATCAGGGGCTAGGATCAAAGTAACCTTGCTGTCCCAAACAAAAACACTATTTTTTCTTTTCCATGCAATCACTAGTGTACGATTTTCGTTTGCAGAAGTTGGTTACATGTTCAGATCTTTGAATGCTTCATTGCATAGTTAATATACATGGTTTCCTTGCAAATAAAGCTTCTATTCATTCACTTTACGGTTAGCTAGATCAGATTAGGTTGGCATAACTAGGTCTTTGATTACTTGCAAATCTTTATTGGTTCAGTTGGAAATATACATTGCAGAGCACCTGTACCACTTCTTCATCCACCAAAACTTTGTTAGACCCATCTGTTCCATCCCCTAACTAGGTTTCTTGCCTCACGTTTGTCATTTTGCCCACATAACCCTACCTTTTTGTGCAAACATTGTTTCAGCCCTCTTTGAACAAATTTAGCCATCTACACCTTCTCTCAACTCCATCCACCAGTCCCTAGACCACTTCAAACCCCTATCCTACCTCCATAGCCACTCCTTCACCTTTCCTCACTCATCCACCCTCCAAAATCCCATTTCTGAACATCTTGTAGAAATTTCTGAACATCCTGTAGAAATTCCTGAACATCCTGTAGAACCCCTGCAAACTTCCTGTAGAAGCTCACAAATGAGGTTTCTTGATAGCCAAACTCTGTGAAACTCTCTGGAAGGGTGTTAGAGACCCCTTAGGCCCTCTTTGAACCTTCCCGACCTCTTCCAAGCATTTCTTCTTGCCGATCCACCTCTGCACAGTCAAGAACAGTGAAAGCCTATCCATGATAATTCTGATAACTTATTCAAAAATACAAAAAGATGTTTTCTTTGGATAGAGGTAGTCTAGACACATGCATTTTACCTTCCTAGAAGTAATGGCATCTCTTTCAGTAGGTTGCATCCTCTGTTTTGCATCAGTGAGACTAGCTAGTCAGATTAGGGTTTGCTAGGGTTTGCGCTTTCTTTCAGCTCTTCAGTTTCTTTTCGTAAGAAGATTAGCTTCCTTCGAGTTAGCTTCCATCCATATGTTAAAAAGCTTCTTCTCAAAGCTCACAGAAGTTGGCTTGAGCCCCTAGCGGACTTGTGCCAGCTGACCAAGTGATAGCTGCCGCAAGAGCTAGTACTTGTGCATACAACACCGTCGCTTCCAAGTTTTTTACGAACTTCTGGGTTGATAAAAGTAAAGAAGGGAGTCCCAAGAGTTGCAGCATTATTGATGCAATACTGGAGCCCACCATTCTTTTTGGCATTGTTGCTGGGGAAGCGTCAGAGTATTTGTGATTGCTGCTTTTCTTCTATTTTCTACTACAACCTTCTGCTAAGTAGTTTATTTCATTTCCATTCTGCAATTTTATTTCCACAAAAGTAGAGTAGACATTTCCTGCTTTCATAGACTAGCATTTCAATTCCACAATTTCAATTCTGCAAGCGTAGCTTAGCATTTCAATTCCGCAATTTCAATTATGCAAGCATAGCTTAGCATTTCAATTCCGCAATTTCATTCCAGCAAAATAGATTAGTCCTTTCTTGTTTTCATTTCCATTCCACATTTTCATTTCAGCAAAATAGTTAGTTGCAATTGAATCTATTTTAGTTTTGCAGGTACCAGCAGAAAAAGAAAAAGCAACCAAAAAAATCTTTCCATTTCATGCCTCATAGGAACAGAGATAAAACCGGAAAATTCCTACCCAACACCCCCACCACATCACTGAGTCAACCTTCTCTCTTCTTTGGTAACAATGAGCTAGAAGAACCTATAGGTGAACCTCCTGAGATATACGAAGATCCTATAACAGAAGAAGAGCTAGAGAACATTCGGTCTGAAGCCATGGCTGAAAACCAAAACAGTAGAAGAGAAGATGAGAGAATAGAAGGTGCCTTTCCCATCCGAGAGACCAATGGAGACATGAAAATGAAAAACATAAGTCCCTCAGCTTTACCTCACTTCCATGGATTGACTACTAAAGACCCTGATACCTTCCTGTTTGAGTTTGTTGTCCTTTGTCGAACTTACGACTATGCTAAGGACGAGCAAAAGTTGAAACTCTTTCCCTCTACCCTCAAGGATGTAGCATTACGCTAGTTCATGGGGTTACCTGGAAACAGTATCACCACTTGGGCTCAGATGCAACAGGATTTTAACGTCAAATATCGGCACTACTGTAGGTCCAAGGAAACCAAGGGAGAGAGTTTTCAGATGACCATGGGAAGTGATGAGTCTTGAGAAGATTATGAGGAGAGGTTCCAACTTAGTTATAAACGGGCCAGGTGCACACTTGACCCAGAATCTTTGAAGCTGGTTCTACTCCGAGGAGTCCCTAAAGACCTTCTAGATACCCTTCACATGATGGCTAGAGGGGACATCTACCAACTACCTTATGAGGACATAAAGACCATGTTTAGAAACCATTCTAGGGCAGCCAGGAAGAGAGGTAGGGGGAATCCACTTTCAGCTAGTACCACCTTCTCCAAGCATGAGTTTGCTAATCAGATGGAAGACCTCAAAAGTGAGATGAGACAGACTATTTCCATGCAACTTGATACCTTCCAAATTCAGCAAAAGAAAGAGGAAGATGGGAGGGCTTTGTCCATTTTTTGTCTCAGATGCACAAGGAAGCACCCTAATAATGAGTTTCCATTGCACTCAGTAGAGGTATGTTTCGTTTGTGAGGAAGACCACCCCACCAACCAATGCCCTACCTTGCCTGGATTTAAAGCCATGTACCTAGGGACTGAGGCGGCTACTGAACCTCTCTACTTCCTCAACCAAAGGAGGCTACATGGGCCCACACCTTACCAGCAGGGGATGCAAGGGACATCCCAAGCTTATTATAACCCCAACCAATCTTCTCATATACCTTCTTGGGGCCCCCCTACTCATCCTTCATGGTCCGCACCTCCTCCGTGGTCTTATCCATCTCCATACCATACTCAACCTACTTCTCATTCATTTCACTCACATGCCCAGCCTCAACCTCAGGGGAATGCACCTCAACCGGGGTGGAGGCCTCAATACAACCCTCCTCCCACCATTTTTCCTCCACCACCGGCTCAACCACAACCATTACCTCTTGCTCCTCCAAGACAACCTTAGATGCCTGCTCAACCGAACCTGAACCCCAACAACAGACAGGCCCAGTAGGTATATACTGGCGAGAGAACATGCCCTACCTATGCTGTGGAGATCCAGGAGATCAACCTGCGATCTGGGAAGGTCCTTCCAGAGTGCCAACCTCCTCCCCTAGAGGAGGAAGAGAAACAGGAAAGTGAACCCAAAGCCATTCCACCCTTTCCTGAGCGACTAACAATAACCACGCAACCCAACCCAAAGGAGACTGAGCTTCTAGGAGAACTCAAGCAGTTGTGTGTGAAAATACCACTTCTCCAGGCCATAAAAGATATACCGATATACAACAAATTGATTAAGGAGAAGTGTTTTAGGCACCCAGGCAGGCGAAAGAGAGATGCCTCAACTATCAATGTCATAGGACAATTGTCTGATCTTATGTTGGGGCAAGTAATCTGTCCAAAGTATTTGGACCCTGGGAGTCCTATACTTGATGTTCACATCAATGGCACCATCATCCCCCACACCTTGATTGATCTAGGGGCTACCATTAATGTGATGACCAGGGACACCATGCTTAAACTCAACCTTCAAAGTTCCTTAAGGAAGACCTCGACAGTACTGCAGTTGGCAGACCGCTCCACCGTGACTCCCGAAGGGATTGTGGAAGATGTCCTGGTCTTTGTTGACTCTTGGGAGTACCCTGTAGACTTCTTGGTCCTTCAGCCAAAGGAAAAACTCACTAGATACCCCCTCATTTTGGGAAGGCCTTGGCTAGCTACTGCGGATGCTTACATCAGCTGTCGAGTGGGAAGCATGACCATCAAGAATGGGCCTATGTCCAAACAGCTGGTCCTATACCCTCCTGCCCAACCTCTGCTAGAACATGACTTACCACTCTAGTTGGAAGAAGGAGATGAGGACAAGGTCTACTCTGCGCCATTGTGCACAGTGGAGGCGACCAGGGGAGGTCCTCAAACCAAGGATGATTTGATTGAGAACTTAATCCAAAATCCTCCTCCCGGTGCACTGTCCTTAGAAGAGTTGGGGGAAGATACCCAAGCCAATGCTTTAGTGGACCTCTGTGTGACTAATCCGACCTCTCCCAGAGTTAAGAATGTGGAGTTTGGCCCTTAAAGAACTTTAAAGATCAGCTCCTCTCTCTCTCCCTCTCAGGAAAAAGAGATATGTAGCTTTTTGAACTACCATTTGGAGGCTTTTACCTGGAGCTATAAGGAAATAAAAGGAATCCATCCTTCAGTCTGTACCCATCATATTTACATTAAAGAGGACTGTAAACCAGTCAGGCGGCCTCAAAGGAGAATGAATCCAGCCCTTAAGGACATTGTTAAAGAGGAATTGCAAAAATTGTTGGATGCAGGATTCATCTACCCCATCTCGGACAGCAAATGGGTTTCCCCTCTAGTGTTGGTACCCAAGAAAAATGGGAAGTGGAGAATCTGTGTAGATTACAGAGAACTAAACAAAGCCACCAAGAAAGACCACTTCCATTTTCCTTTCATAGATCAAGTGTTGGATGGACTGGCAGAGAAGAAGTTCTTTTCTTTTCTATATGGGTTCAACGGGTATAATCAGATCCAAATCAGCCTGGAGGACCAAGATAAGACCACCTTCACTTATCCATGGGGTACCTTTGCCTACCAAGTCCTTCCCTTTGGGTTGTGCAACGCTCCTCGCCACTTTCTTGTCCATGGGGTACCTTTTCCTACCGAGTCCTTCCCTTTGGGCTGTGTAACACTCCTGCTACTTTCCAGAGAGCTGTATTGAGCATATTTGCTAAGCTGGTTCATGATTCGGTGGAAATCTATATGGATGACTTTACTCCTTATGGTTCTAACTTCCAAGAAGCCTTGTCCAACTTGGGAAAAGTTTTAAACAAGTGCATTGAGATGAACCTGTCCCTCAGTCCTGAAAAATGTGAATTCCTGATGACTGAAGGGACCGGGTTAGGTCATACCATTTCTCGTCAAGGATTACAGGTGGATCCTAACAAAATTGCTATCATCAAAAAGGTTCCACCTCCTTAGAAGGTAAGAGATGTTCAGAGTTTCCTAGGCTTAGCGGGATATTATAGAAGATCCATTAAAGATTTCAGTAAGCTAGCCTCGCCATTGTTTGGCCTCTTAGGAAAAGATGTTGAGTTTAAATGGACTGATGACTGTCAAGGGGCTCTGAATGAGTTGAAAGATAAGTTAGTGTCCACCCCGATCTTGAGAGGTCCAAACTGGGCCCTACCTTTCCACATCCACACTGATGCCTTGAACAAGCCATAGGGGCAGCCTTAGGAAAAGTTGAGGAGAAACTTCCATATGCCATATACTTTGTCAGCAAAAACCTGTCCAAGGCAAAAATGAACTATATTGTAACCAAGAAAGAGTTCCTGGCCGTAGTCCATTCCCTAAACAAGTTCTGACACTACATCATTGGTTATCAAACATTTGTACATGCTGATCATGCTGCGATTAGATATTTAATGAATAAGCCTAATGTAAATGCTCATATCATTAGATGGTTACTTTTGTTGCAGCAATTTGATTTGACTATCGTCGACAAACCGGGTAAAGAAAATTTTGTTGTTGACTTCTTGTCTAGATTGGATTTGCCTGCAAGTGAAGAAGGAATGGTGGATGACCAGATGCCAGATGAACATCTGTTTGCTATCTCATTACTCTCTCCGTGGTTTGCTGATATAGCAAACTACTTGGTCTCAACATAGTTCCCTCCGCATCTATCCTCGAAGGAGAAGAGTAGAATCGTGAGGAAGAGTGCCCCATTCACTTGGATTGGGGGCAACCTGTTCAAACTTGGCCAGAATCAGATCTTGAGGCGTTGTGTTAAGGAGGAGGAAGTCTTTGACATTCTCCTACCTGTCACGATGGACCCTGTGGAGGCCACTTTGCAGCAAAGAGGACTACCTTCAAAATTCTACAGGCAGGCTACTATTGGCCCACTCTTCATCAAGATGTCAGAAGATACATCAGCCAGTGTGACCGATGCCAGAGAATGGGGAAACCAACTTCAAGGGATGAAATGCCTCTCCAACCTCAAGTGACCCTCGAGCCATTTGAGAAGTGGGGCATGGATTTTGTAGGTCCTATCAACCCTCCTTCAAGGCAAAGGTCTTACATCATTGTGTGCACTAACTACCTGACAAAATGGGCAGAAACAAAGGCAATCAAAACAGCGACAGAAGAAAAGGTGGCTGAGTTTTAAGAGAAAATATCTTCTACAAATTTGGCTACCCAAGAGAGTTAGTCACCGATCAAGGAAGCCAGTTCACCTCTAACTTAATTGAAGACTTGCTCGCTCATCACAACATCAAGCATAGGACTTCCACCCCATATCATCCTCAAGCAAATGGACAAGTGGAAGTCACTAATAGAGCATTATAAGGGATTTTGACTAAGGTGGTGAGCAGCAGCAGAAAGGATTGGGCATATTGCCTGGTTGAGGCCACTTGGGCCTACAACACCACTTGGAAGACCACACCCAGTTTCACACCTTATGAGATGGTCTACGGGAAGAGAGCTCTGTTGTCAATAGAGTTCGAGTACAACACATTGAGGATGGCATCTCAACTGGACCTAGATCTCAACCATGCTTAACGTCAAAGGTTTTTGCAGCTGAATGATTTAGATGAACACAGAATGCAGGCCCTCCTCCACTCAGAAGTGGTTCAACTTCAGAGGAAGATATGGCATGACTGGCACCTTAATGAAAAGAAATTCCAGCCAGGAAATTGGGCGTTGTTGTATGACTCCAGACACAAGGATTTCAAAGGGAAGCTGAGGACAAGATGGCTAAGACCATATACAGTGGAGAAATGCAATGACAATGGTTCAATCCTTATTAGGACCATTGATGACGAATCCATCCCCATGCTCGTCAATGGGCATCAACTGAAGATCTACAGGAAACCCCTTTCGAGGCAGAAGTTCATTGAGACTATGGAAAAATCAGTGCTGGTAATAGAGAAGGGTTCTGCCTCTGTTCCGGCCACACCTTGATCATCATAAAAAAAAAAAGGGAATAAAAATATCCCTGGACGAAAACCTCTCTGAGGTACCTAGGGTAGGCAGTAAGGGTGAAAACCTCATGGAGGCGCCCCTGCTGTCTCGCAGAAAATAAAGAATTAAAAAAAAAAAAAGACCTTTGGGTGAAAACCTCTCTGAGGCACTCAAGGAAGATAGTAGGGGTGAAAACCTCATGGAGGCGCCCCTGCCGTCTATCTCAAAAAAAAAAAAAAAAACAAGTTTAATCTCTAAAGAATTATTACAGGTTGCAGGAATACAGTGCAAAAAAGGAGGCCACCCAAAACAAGGACAGGGGTCCGTACCAAGTTACCAGGCATCCTCACATACACTCCCTCCATGGACACTCATTTTTTCTAGGATTTGGACACAATTTGGTCGAGGTTCAACCTCCTACAGGAAGTTTCATGACTTTCTACAGGAAGTTCTGCATTTCTACAGGAAACATCCTGTAGGGCCTTTGGGCAGGCCAGAATCGATTCTGGAGAGGGATTTGAAGCTTGAAATCTGTTGATGGGGCATGCAACCACCCTTTTCTTCCATCCACCACTTGTTTCATATCCTTCCACCGCCATTGCAACAATATGGTTATGTATTCCTGCACAATCATACAAGAGTTTTGTTTCCTCAAATTAATTTTTTTTTTTCCTCCAAGTGACAAATCAAGCATGCAGAGGCTCGTACACTCTACTTGTCAAGGCTCCATCAGGACCCTTCATCCATGAACGCAATCTTGCTCGTTTCAGCATGCATCCCAGGAGGAGAAGCAACTACAGGATGTCCTACAGGAATCCTGTAGTAGCTGATCTGGATGGAGCACATACTATGGAGACACTAGCAGCTCAAATCAGACGAAGCTGACGCATGCAGCATTTACAACCAGAGGGTCGGGTCCCGAAGTCTTGCATCCAGCATCAGCCAATTAAAAAGGAGCTCCAGCGCCCATGCATGAAGCAGCAGCAAGAAAATCCATCATTCCACATCTCGAAGCCTGCAGAACACGTCCACGGCCACACAGGTAAGTGTCTAACCTTATTCGTCGAATTGCATAGACTATACTCTGAAATTTGCATGACTGTGAAATGTGCGGATTGAACAAGTTCGGTGGCCAGTCGACTGGCCACCCACAGCCAGTCGGATGGCCTCGTGGGATCCGAACGAGCCCGGTTATACCAAAGAGACGGGAAGTTGACAAGTGGGAAGTGTCCAGTCGAGGAGAATCGCCAGTTTGGCAGGAATGGCGGTGGTTAATGGCAGAGAAAGGATTTGGCGGTCAGAGACACACCAAAGAATGATGGCCGTGACGTTGGCTAACGGATTGGCCTGGACAGCTCACCCCCGCGCCATGAATTGCGTAGTAATTCAAATTGCTCGGCCGAATAACTCACGATGAACCATTGTCATTTGCACTTGCAACCATTTTGCAGCAGAGTACGCGTCCTCCTCCTCTACAGTTTGTTAGCCCAAGCTTCTCGACCCATTCCAACATCCTTCTGCGTCTCAGACTTGTCTAGAAGCACCGTGACATCCTCCAGAAGCCAAAAAAACTTTCTACAGGGAGGAGCTCTACAGGAAACCCGGCATAACAGAGAAACCTGGACTGTCTACGTCGAAGTTGGAAATTCAAAGAGAGGTAGGCCCGAACACACCAATCCCATGCATGATATTTTGAAAGGTGGTGAATTCGACGTGATGGAGTAGGAAAATTAAAACCAAGTCTGCCTGTGAATCAAAATAGCAGTTTACTTGTGGTTGCATGAAATTTCTTCGTTGGTTTGCATCCGAGATTTTCTCCACGGGTCCTGAAGAAAATTCCTCCTGTAGAAAAGTTGAAACACTGTCAGGGCTAACCGGTGTGGAAAAAATGTGAATTTTACATGATTATATGTATGTTGGGGGGTGGAAATTGAGCTGTGCACTCTGTTTAAGGAAACCAGAGTCGTCCTTCTGTACACGGGCAGTCGAGTTTTAAAATCAGGGAATTAACACAAAGTAACCTGAGGGATACTGTTTTCAACGTTCTGAGGAGGAAAACATACATAGAATTCCCCTTCTGATCAAAGCACAAGCCAAAACAGAGCATTTTTCTCCATGCTAGGAGGGTTTATCAGAAAGGAACCCTCAGATTACAAGAAACTACGAGAAACTCCTGAGGTGGTAGACCTATTTACCCGTGCAAATTGGATGACCTTCTGTGACAAAATTCAAGGTCACGATGATGAAATAACAAAGGAGTTCCTAAGGTCCCTAAAGCCTAAATCAAAGACACTACCCACTGTAAACTTCAAAGGGTTGACCCTAAAGCTCACCCCACAACTCATTAGCAGAGTCACTGATCTATCATTGGGGATACCCTCGGATAAAGAGGAGAGGAAATTGGGCCAAAAGGGAAAAAAGGAATTCTTCCTACCAGAGGAACAATTTTTAGAGGATAAGAATGGGGTCTGGAGAGCTAGCCTACAGCCATTTTGGAGCAAAGTCAGCCTTCAGATTATGAAATATATTACGTGTAAGGGGCGGTTCAGTATTGTATATGGTTATTACTTCCGTTTGCTAACTGAAATCAGGCACAAGATGGATCTACCCACAGAATAAAAATTGAGCATCCCCTAATTCCTCCTACAATCCTTGATTGAGTGTGCCTCAAAACTGAAGGAAGGGACACCAGACCAACTGGCCCATCATGGGCTTATCAAGCTCCTAGTAGAAGATGCACTCCATACCTATACTGTCCCCCTCTCCTAGAAGATTTTTCGCAATATGTCTAAGGATGATGATATCTGAATTTTGGTCGAGGAACTCACTTCCTCCAGCAGAGAAGAGAAGGAGCACATTGAGACAGAAAAGAAAGCCAAGGGCCAGGAAACCCCGAGCAGACCACCAAGGCAAGGACAAAAAGAGAAACAATAGAAAGGCCAAGCTGCTGAGGCCAAAACTGTGGGTGGAAAAATGACACAAACACACAGGGAGAAGAGATTGCAGAGCAGGGCAGCAAGGACTGAAAAAGTCTAAGCAAGTGAAGTCACACCCAAGGAAACCATAGCCAAACTAAAGGAGAAGGCACCCCCAGCCAAGCAGACCAAAACAGTGCAAACTAGTTCTACAAGAAGCCAAAAGGCCATTTCTACAGGAAGCCCAAAAACTGCTTCTACAGGAAGCCAGAAAACTATCAGCACAGGACTTTCTACAGGAATTCTGGGAAAAGGGCAAGGGAAGGAAGAATCTCCTGAGGTTCTAGCTAGGGAGGCAGCAGCTGTGCTGGCCACCCTCAGGACATCTCCAAAGCAAAATGAAAAGCGGAAGAGGGAGTCTTCCATGTATTTTAAGGCAAGAAGAAGCACGAGGATTAAAACTAGCAAACCAAAAGAGAAACAATCCAAAGGACCAATTACAATTGTAGACACCCCATCCAAACAAAATACATCAATCACATATGAGCGGGGAAGCCCGAAGACATTCACATGGAAAGAAAGGATGGAAAAGTTGAACTCAAAGGCCTCTCTATAGGATGCCAAGGCTGCTCTACAGGAAACATTGGTTAGGCTGAAGGAGACTGAAAAGATGGAGGAAAAAGGAGCCAAGTCATCACTGGAGGAAGAGAAGGTTGATACCATTGCGGAACCAAGCCCCCAGCCCAGCCTGGGCTCTTACTATAACTTCTTAGAGACCGGGAAGATCATTCCTCAAAAACTCACAGTGCCACTTTTCCTAGCACTAGAGGAAGAAAGAGTGAGGACCCACACTTGGATGAAGATCGCTAAATCCAAGGGTGTGGCAGATATAGGTCCTCTGGAGGAAAAGCTCAAGGAGGCCCAAAGAGAATTGGCAAGGGTATGACATGTGGAGAGCTACCAGCAGGCCAAGCTACGGGAAGAGAATGAGCTGCTTAGACAGCAGCTACAGACAAGGGCAGAGGAAAGAAGACAAGCCTCACCTCTTGGGAGAACAACAGCAATAGGAGGAGGCCACAACAGCCAAAGATACCACAAAAGAACAGCAGAGAAAGGAAGGAATGCAAGCTGAAATTGAGACACTAAATCAGCAACTACAGGAAAAAGAATTGCAAGCAGGCCTAGAGATACAGTCTCTAAAACAGCAGATACAAGAGAAGGAGGCCCAACTGGCCTGCATGGCCAGTTGGGCAATGGAAGCTCTGCAGTGTAGGCAACTGGCCAAATCCTACGCCCTATACCTCAGGGATCAGTGGCTGCAATTTCATATCAACACTTTGGCACAGAGAGGTATCACTCAAATCCAAAACCCCCAACAATTCATGGCTTTATGTAACAGCAGTTCGTCAGAAGACAAGGCCAAGCTATTAGAGTTCTACCTTCATAATTTGGCCCTTCCCAACATGACCTCGTGGGACCCCAACACTGCAGTAGGGGACATGCAGCTTATGGCCATGACCTCGTGGCTAAACCAAGAAGAAAAGAGAGCAACAGAGGTCAGAAATGTCATGGATCGGGAACAACAGGAGCCACTATTGATTAGAGCAGAGCAAGGGGATCCCTTAGCATTGATATCCGCCCACCAGTACCTAGCAAACAACTCTCGGGCCCTACTAGATTACATGGATCGTCAAGCTCAGTCCAAGGCACATTTTGTGGACATGGAGCGACTGTTGGGGGACAACTGTGTTCATGCTTGCACCCGTAGGTGGAACACATTGTCCCACAGCCTCAAAATCAGGGAATACCACACCCCAACTAGAATGAGGAAGGCCTTGGCACGAGTGCCTCTCTACAAAAAGTCCATGCAGAATCTCCAGGCCAACTGGATAGGCCTCAAGTTAAGTCCACCTTTGCTTTTGGGGTTGCTGGAAGGAGGCACAGAAGAGGAGGAGCATAGGCAGTGGGAAGAGGAGGAAAGGAAGGTTGGATTCCATGACAGTAAGAATATATTACTTCAGAAGCCTAGGGTGTGAGGGAGGCGATCAAGGCAATCAAGGATGAGGAGCTGGACTAGTTGCTCAGAGGATGAGCAACCCATTTAAAAGGGAGATGATGATGAGCCCCGAATTAGGTAACTTATTGGGCTCATTTTGCCTAATTGTCCTTGTTCAATCCTCCATTTTCATAGATTATGCATTTTTTAGTATGTTTATGTCATTTGAATGAATAAGGGTGGTCACTCTACCTAGGAGGCTA
The DNA here is from genome assembly GCA_000404065.3 of Pinus taeda. Classification (NCBI taxonomy): domain Eukaryota; kingdom Viridiplantae; phylum Streptophyta; class Pinopsida; order Pinales; family Pinaceae; genus Pinus; species Pinus taeda. Next base: position 66,648 of record APFE030030873.1, on the reverse strand, counting down.
ATACGTGGTTATTTCAGGTTTTTTGGACAAATGTTGGAGCAAAACCAAGCAATCATGGGCTAGGTGACAGCCAAGCTTGAGGTGAGAATTCGTAGGGGGTTGTCTCTGACATTAAATGGCCCTTCCTTGGGATCTCCACCCTCAACTGCGAGCTCACACGCCACCAAAACGGATCCTAAAGGTAGCCAAGCAGATTTGGGAAGAGGGACTGTCTACTAGCTGTTGGGACAGCCGAGTCCCTTGAATTTAGGAGGCATGTTAGGCCCCTCGTGATGTATAAATAAGAAGGCCTCAGCCTTTGTAGTTTACTTTTGAAACTATTGCATTTTTTGCACTATAGTGTTGTCACTTTCAGCTCGTTTTCTTGTAGCCATTGTGGCATAACTTTCGGGTGATGACTATTTTTTGATAATGACAAGCAGTCCTATTTTGTATTAGCTCTGAGTTCTTTATAGGAGTCGTACCTCTTAGGGTTGGGCCCAACCTGAGAGCCAAGGCCTCCTTTATGTATTGTTATTTTTCCTTTATGCATCATTGTTTCTCCTTTATGCATTTGCAAAATTATTTATGTTAGGCAGATTAAATTGTGTTGATTAACTAGGTCACTGTTTATGGTTAGAAAGGCTTTTGATGTTTAGATTAAGTTGGTAGGATATCAACAAGGAAAAAGCTTCAGAAAAAGGCCAACGAGCACCTTTGGTTTCACCTCTCCCTCATAGGATCAGGGGCTGGGATCAAAGTAACCTTGTTGTCCCAAACAAAAACACTATTTTTGCTTTTCCATGCAATCACTAGTGTACGATTTTCATTTGCAGAAGTTGGTTACATGTTCAGATCTTTGAATGCTTCGTTGCATAGTTAATATACATGGTTTCCTTGCAAATAAAGCTTATGTTCATTCACTTTACTGTTAGCTAGATCAGATTAGGTTGGCATAACTAGGTCTTTGATTACTTGCAAGTCTTTATTGGTTCAGTTGGAAATATACATTGCATAGCACCTATACCACTTCTTTTTCTTGCCTCACGTTTGTCATTTTTCCCACATAACCCTACCTTTTTGTGCAAACATTGTTTCATCCCTCTTTGAACAAATTCAGCCATCTACACCTTCCCTCAACTCCATCCACTAGTCCCTGGACCACTTCAAACCCCTATCCTACCTCCATACCCACTCCTTCATCTTTCCTCACTCATCCATCTTCCATAATCCCATTTTTGAACATCTTGTAGAAATTTCTGAACATCCTGTAGAAATTCCTGAACATCCTGTAGAACCCCTGCAGACTTCTTATAGAAGCTCACAAATGAGGTTTCTTGATAGCCAAACTCTGTGAAACTCTCTGGAAGGATGTTAGGGACCCCTTAGGCCCTCTCTAAACCTTCCATACCTCTTCCAAGCATTTCTTCTCGTCGATCCACCTCTGCACAGTCAAGAACAATGAAAGCCTATGCATGATAATTATGATAACTTATTCAAAAATACAAAAATATGTTTTCTTCGGATAGAGGTAGTCTAGACACATGCATTTTACTTTCCTAGAAGTAGTGGCATATCTTTCAGTAGCTTGCATCCTCTTTTTGCATCAGTGAGACTAGCTGGTCAGATTAGGGTTTGCTAGGGTTTGCGCTTTCTTTCAGCTCTTCAATCTCTTTTCACAAGCAGATTAGATTCTTTTGAGTTAGCTTCCATCCATTAGTTAACAAGCTTCTTCTCAAATCTCATAGAAGTTGGCTTGAGCCCCTAGCGGAATTGTGCCATCTGACCAAGTGACAGCTGCAGCAAGAGCTAGTACTTGTGCATACAGCACCATCGCTTCCACGTTTGTTACGAACTACTGGGTTGATAAAAGTAAAGAAGGGAGTCCCAGGAGTTGCAGCATTATTGCTGCAATACTGGAGCCCACCATTCTTTTTGGCGTCGTTGCCGGGTAAGCGTTAGAGTATTTGTGATTGCTGCTTTTCTTCTATTTTCTACTATAACCTTCTGCTAAGTAGTTTATTTCATTTCCATTCTATAATTTCATTTCCACAAAAGTAGAGTAGACATTTCCTGCTTTCATAGACTAGCATTTCAATTCCGCAATTTCAATTCTGCAAGTGCATCTTAGCATTTCAATTCCGCAATTTCAATTCTGCAAGAGTAGCTTAGCATTTCAATTCCGTAATTTCATTCCAGTAAAATAGATTAGTCCTTTACTTTTTTCATTTCCATTCCACATTTTCATTTCAGCAAGATAGTTAGTTGCAGTTCAATCTATTTTAGTTTTGCAGGTACTCGAAAAAAAAGCAAAAGCAACCAAAAGAATCTTTCCATTTCATGCCTCATAGGAATAGAGATAAAACCAGAAAATTCCTACCCAACACCCCCACCACATCACTGAGTCAACCTTCTCTCTTCTTTGGTAACAATGAGCTAGAAGAACCTATAGGTGAACCTCCTGAGATATACGAAGATCCTATAATAGAAGAAGAACTAGAGAATGTTTCGTCTGAAGCCATGGCTGAAAACCGAAACGATAGAAGAGAAGATGAGAGAATATAAAGTGCCTTTCCCATCCGAGAGACCAATGGAGACATGAAAATGAAAAACATAAGTCCCTCAACTTTACCTTACTTCCATGGATTGACTACTGAAGACCCTGATACCTTCCTGTTTGAGTTTGTTGTCCTTTGTTGAACTTACGACTATGCTGAGAACGAGCAAAAGTTGAAACTCTTTCCCTCTATCCTCAAGGATGTAGCATTACACTGGTTCATGGGGTTACCTGGAAACAGTATCACCACTTGGGCTCAGATGCAGCAAGATTTTAACACCAAATACCGAGACTACTGTAGGTCCAAGGAAACCAAGGGAGAGATCTTTCGGATGATCTTTTGCTTCTTTGTTTCCTTCCTCAATTTCACCTTTAGACTCCTTATTCGTGCCTTAGAACTCATGTTGTGTGCCCTGTAATGGAACACCATGTGTCTCAATAATGCCTTATCCTTGTCGGCCTTTTCCAGCAGTCTCTCCAAGTGGATTTTGATTCTCTCAAGCCAAGACTCTCGATCATCATTAATCTCTTTCTCCAATGGAGTGAGCTCAATCCTCCTCTGTTGGGAACCTCGACGATTCTAGCAGATGTTTTGCAACTCCATGATTGCCTGCTGGTCTTTGAGCTATTTATTCCTATGCTCCAAGTATCTGATAATCCACTTAGCCCTCTCCAAATTGAGATACAAGGCTTTGTTCTTTGTCTGCTGCTCCTAGATGATCTCTATAAGTTTGGCACTTTCCGTGCCCATATCTGTATCATCATCATGAATGAGAATGAATTCGGTGTCTCATTCACCTGGCAGTCCCTCATCCTGCATTGGTCTCTTGCCTTTGTCCTATACCTATGGCGTTGATATCAGGAACGAGGCCCGTTCCACACTGGGTGGAGACAACACTCGTTTCGCTGCTGCAAACAAATGTCTAGTGCCCCTCTGATATGTGAAAAACACGGGCACGCTAACGGTCTCATGGCGCTCATACTGATGAGAAGGTCCACCTGTCTCATGCCCAACCTCTAAAAGTCCTTGTGAAGCTCTAAAAAAGTCACGAGAGATGAAATCATCCCAAGTGATATCCTGTAATCCAAGTTGATGAACCACCAAAATCTTGATGAGAGCAAAATGGCAAAAGTTGTTGAACAACTGCTCAGCGGTCTTGTGCTGCACAAGGGTGGTCATCATCTCTATGCTTCGGCATATGAAATAAGGAATGTTCATCATCCTTACTAGGGTGAAATGCATGAACAACCTGATGTGATAAGCATATACTCGGGAGAAGCAACCTTCACAACTGAAATACTTCATGATTAATTTCATTAATGGAGCATATTCATCTTTGAGATATCGGAACGGGAACACTCTCTTGAGTTGCCTCAAGAAACTGGGTTTAATATATGGCTCATAATGTTGCCGGTCAATCTTTTGTTTCTTGTTCCATGGTTCTCCGATGTTCGGTATGCCGGTTGCTAATGAGATAGAATTTGGCGTAAGTGTGAAAGTGACACCAGCCAAAGTAACTTGATCACCATGTAAATGTAATACAAATAAGTGAGCCAACTCATGATGGACTTGAACAATAGCAACCTTCTCACAAAATTCATAGCATGACTAAAACTAAAAACAAGAAACGGCAAGAGGGCAGGCCTGCAACTCTGCAAGGGTGGTCGGTTCTTCTATAACATGTCTGCCACTTTTATGAGGCCTCCGGGGTGCATGTCCCTCTATGGGTGAGTCACTTTGGGTCTCTACTTCATAATCAGATGAATGATCGGATGACATGACTACTGTTGTACAAACTGCCTTGGAGAAAAATATGTCGGTGATAAAACTATGCTAGACTGCTCTGTTTGTGATGTGGTTGAATACTACCACCAAGGGAAAAAGATTGCAACAAGGGACTGTTAGGAGTGTGGGGAAAACAGTAAGGAATTAGGGACTTTTGGGGCTATAGGGATTAGGGAAATGTAGGAGGGTTTTGAGGGATTTGATGTATAAGGTTAGGAATTATTGTGTAAGGTATGAAGTGTGGGATTGGGGAATTTGGGACAGAGCATTTTGGAGAAGGGAAGAATGAACTTAGGTGGTAGGGAATTAGGGATTGGTGAAAACAAGGGAACAATGGGAAGGAAAAATGACTTTGGTGGCAAAATAGTGAGTTTTCAAACCCTAACAGCAAGTTTGCTTGAGGTGCTTATATAAGGAGGGTTTGATATATGTGTTCACCCATTGTCATCCATAAACCACCATACTTAACACAAAATTTGATAAATCATCAAGAAGAAGGCTCTACCTGGAAACTTCGTGCAAGTGATTGGCAATTTTGGAGAAATTTCAAACAATTTCGGGCTTTCAGGTGTATGCGCCACGCCACATACCTAGTGTGTCGCGCCGTCCCAATGCATCACGCCTGTGTAAATTTACACTGTGTAATTTCTCCCAGTGCACCGCGCCCCTCCAGTGTGCCGCGCTACCTGCTCTGTGCATCGCGTTGACCAAGCTTCCTCCAACTTCACTCAAATGGTGCACTAACTAAAACAAATTACTTTGAATGGTTTGTCTTTGGTCTTGGCTTGCAAATAACATTGATCCTTATGCAAAATCTTTATGAAGACATTGATTTGATTTTTGGTTCTTCAAAATCCATTTTTGTAATGTTTTGAAATTGACACTTTTTCACAATTAATACAATTCTGTCTTAGTCCCAAGGGTTAGCCCAACTGGTCAAGTCATGCCTCGCCAAAACGGGAGGTCACAGGGTCGATTCTACCCAAAGCCCTTGCGGTCAAGTGTGTTATGGCCGAGGGGTTTGATCCTAGAGATCAGCATTAGAATTTACGTGGACGTAGCCTACACCCCCTGACCACGGATGTTCGTGAACCACCAGGAAAAAAAAACACAACTCTGTCTTCTTGTTTCCCCCTTGATTTTTGGTTTGAATGATGAATTTCTTGGCAAATGTTTTTATTGCAGGGATAAAGAATTCAAGAACTGAAATTTTAATGAAAATTATTACAAAAAACGAAATGTCGACTTTTCTTCAAAACAAAGTTTTGAAGAAAAGTCATGATCCATCCATATGACGATGAAAATCTTTAAAATGACAACTTATTAAGAACCTCCCTCTGGCCTACTGGCTTTATTGGACATCTTGAAGACACAACTTGTGAAACCCTAGACCTAGTGACTGAAATGACTCTTGCTAATCAAAAGACTAAAATATGGCTGTAAGTGACTCAAAATTTTGATTTTGACGAACAGACCTGAGCTAGCAGTATAAGGCATGAGGGGTAATGAATAACAAGTCCCATCCATCAGATTATGACATGCCCCTAACGGAATGCAACTGAGTGAAACGAGCGAGACACCTAAAAATGAAATGCAATAAAGAGAAATGATCTCTGATGGAGGACTGTAAAGGCTGACTCTAACATTGGCTCCAATGGGGATGGGAGCTCCTTGGAGGTGCCAAGAACGACAGATCTCTGGGAGAGCTAGACAGTGCCTTTGTCCATTGGGCTATGGAGTCCATTATTTTGACAAATCAACACAAAACTCTTGACTCATTATTGACTGAAACTTGACTCAAACTGACTCAACTATGAAACCAAAATGACTGAAAAACTGACTCGACAAACTGAACCCAAAACTGAAAATCTTTCTTCAGAATTATAGCCTTCACTTCGGGCCCCAGACTGAAGAAAAGATCACAGCACACACTTGCAATGAAACTGAAATTAGAATGGTATATACAGTGACAATGTAGACAATAGAAACAACTCAGAAATGATACCTCTTGAGCAGCCGACCATTGACCGGCCCTCCAAGACATTCTTCTTCGTTCATCTCCTTCAGAATAAAAGCGTTCTGACCACTATATGCAGCAATTTTGAAGGGACCTTTATTTATATTTTCAAACTTACCTTGCTTACCCTTTTCCTCATTTCTTGCATCCCATTTCAGCACCAATTCCTCCAAACTTGTTCGCCTTCGCTTTTCTGTCATAGATTTTCCCGATCTTCTCCTGCAACTTGGATGTGTTTAGGAAGACCTCTTCTCTTGTTTGCTGCAAGTGGACCATTTGATTTAGTCTTCGCTGCATAGGATCTTCCTCACTGCCGGCCTCTTGAAGAAGTTTGACTACCGGAGCTTCCAGAGAGGTAGGAAACACTATATCAACTCCATAAACAAGCTCAAAGGGAGACATACCAATGGATTTCTTTTGGCTGACCCGATCTGCCCAAAGTGCATTGACCAACTTCTTATGCCAACTCTTCTTGTTAATTTCCAGCAGCTTCTTGATGATGTTGACTAAATATTTATTAGAAGACTCTGCCAAACCATTGCCTTGCAGATGATAGGTAGTTGAGTGACCCAAAATGATTTTATACTTGTTACAAAACTCAATCATCCTCTTTGATTTGAAAGTTGTTGCATTGTCAGTGATTAACTTATTCGGGCAACCAAAACAAGACAAGATGTTATTTTCAAGGAATGAAATAATTACCGCATCCGTTGCTTGTCTGGTGGGAATTGTTTCGATCGATTTCGTAAAAGAATCTGTTGTCGTGAGAATCCATCGTGCTAACTTGAAGAAGCGGGATGAATTTCACCAATGAAATCTAACCCCCACTGCTGAAATGGGGCACTCACCTCAATGGGCTTAAGCAGCAAGGGCTATAATTTCTGCCTTCCTTCAAAAATCTGGCATTGATGACAGCTATTGAAAACCGTATATACATCAGCAAACAATGTCGGCCAATAGTACCCCGCTCTTAGAATTTTATTTGTCATTTTCCAAAAACGGTGACCGCCACAATCTCCTTTGTGGAAATCCTCCATGACCTACTTCGCTTCTTCTTCCACCAAACAAATCAAAAGAACGCCACCGGGATCTTTCCAATAAAGTGCAGAATTTAGAATGCAAAACTTTGTAGCTTTCAATTTGAGAGATCTACTTTTATTTCTAGGCATACCAGGTGGTGGTGACAAATTTTGCAGCACATATATGATATCTGAATACCATGGAGAAAGAAAAAACATTTCGGATACCTGAATCCTCATTCTCATCGGACATAGCAGTGATCAGATTTATGTCTAAGGCGTGCAAGTTTGATTTAGCCATTAACTTTGCCAATCCCGGTCCTTTAACAAGCTTGGTGGGCTTTATCTCCACATCGTACTCCAACAAGGCTGCAATCCACTTGCCTCGTCTTCTTTCCGGATCGGTCTGCACTAAAACATCCTTGACAGCAGCATTAGGAACATAAGCCAAAGTATGAGAATGCAAAATATATACTCGAAAATATTTCAACGCTTTCACAAGTGCGAGGACTTTCTCTTCAATGATGTTGTACTTCAAGGCTGCATCTCTTATAGTTCGGCTGAAAAAAGCAATTGGTCTTTCATACTCATCTTTTTTCTGCATTAATACAGCTGCCATTGTATGCTCTGAAGCAAAAGAAAACAACATAAAATCCTGAGTGTAGTCTGGGCTGACTAGAACCGGAGCTGAAGAAAGAGCTAATTTGACTAAGTTGAAAAATTTTACAACCTCTTCCGTCCACTTTACTTGGCTATCCTTCTTAAGCATGTTTGTAATTTCTCTTAGGTGTTCAGTAAGATTAGGAACAAAGTGACGTAAAAAATTCATCTTACCATTAAAAGATTGGATCTCCTTCTTGTTTCGGGGCAAGTCAATTCGCTGAATCGCTTCTACACATGTTGGATCAATATGAATGCCATCTTTTGATATAATGTGCCCAAGTAGTTTTCCTTCATCCATTGCAAACAAGCTTTTCTTTGGATTCAGTGACACACCATATTTTCTTCACTTTTGGAAGACAATTTTCAAATGATACATATGTTCTTCATCGGATTTGGAAAACATGGTTAGATCATCAAGGTACACAACCAAAAAACCATCCTTCTCCTTTGCGAAAGCCAAGTCCATTGCCCGCTGAAATGTGGCACCCGCGTTCTTCAAACTGAAAGGAATTTTGGCGTAATGAAAAGTTCCCCATAGAGTGGTGAATGTTGTCTTATCCTGGTAATCTTCATGGACCAAAATTTGGTTATATCCGGAATAACCATCAAGTAATGACATCCGAGATGCTCCAACTACTCGCTAAAGTGTATGATCCATTTTGGGCAATGGATAATTGTCCTTCAATGAATCTTTATTGAGATTCCTAAAATCAATGCACAAGTGAATCTCACCTGTCTTCTTTTGTATGGGCACCAAATTAGAGATCCAATCAGAAAATCTGATGGGAACAATGATACCTGATTTGTACAACCTGTTTATCTCTTTCTCAATTGATGGCAGCAGTTTTGGATTAAGCCTTCTCAACTTCTGTCTGAAAGGTTTTTGATTAGGCTTAATGGGAATAGTGTGCTGAATTATATTGGTATCATATGTCTTCAAATCAGAATAATCCCAAGAAAACACATCAGCAAAAGATGACAACAAGCTGATATATTTGGTTTTTATCTTGTGTGGCGATGCTTTGGACAGTTTTACCATTTTTGGATTTGCAGTTGTTCCAATATTGACCTCTTCAGCATGTCATCTTGATCAAAGAGTTATTCTAAAGGTATCAAGCCTTTAGGAATGATGTTATCCTTTAGCTGCAACACTTCCACTTGATTGATCTGCACATCATTTTCACCATCATCATGTTCTACATCAATTGAGGTATCTTTAAACTTGCCTTTGTTTTGCAGAAAATCATCAATTTCTTCATCATCTTCGAAAACATGCCAATATCTCTGATTGTCTAGGACAGTGGGACGATGCTTGACATGAATTTCAAATTTATTGATTGAGTTCATAGGAATCTTCAAACTACTTTCTGCCTTAGCAAGTGCATCAGAAATGCCATTTTGAATATGAAGCACACACGTCAAGGTATAATCTAAAAACAATTTCAGGATGTCTAAGAAAACATTCCGATAAGCTCGCATCCGAGGATGTTTTGCTTGATACTCACCTTTAACTTGCTTAATCACCAATTCAGAGTCGCCATATACTACAATCCTCTTAGCATTCAGCTTTCTTAGAATTTTTAGGCCAGCAATCAAAGCTTCGTACTCAGCTTCATTGTTCGAACAATCAAAAGCTAGTTTATAAGAGCATACCCGCACATTACTAGGCACTTTGTTCGGAGCGGAGAAAGGACTGCATACCAAAATACCAATTCTAGCACCATCATTTCCCATTGCACCATTGAAATCCATGGTCCATAGGTCTTCTTCGTCTTCTTCTAAATGCAAAAATTCTGTTGGCTCTATTTTTGCTACTTCCTGTCCATTATCTTCAGCGAATTGCTCAACGGTGTCCTGTTGTTCTTGTCCTTCTTTCTTCAAAATTTCTCTGAAATTATCTGTAATTTCTGGAATACTTTCTGCTTCTACTAACTCACTATCTATATCATTGAAACTATCTGAATACAAAACTAATTGATCGGATGGTTGATCGGTTTCTCCTTGCTTGTAATCATGTATTTCATTTTTTGTTCTCGGTACAATTTTCTCATTTGGCCAAACACAGGAATCGTTGCATAGGAAAAATCTAGTTGTAATGTCCCTTTCAATTTCGCTCCCCAAGACCTGGAAAGAAGCATACCAAACCTGGGAGGAATGTCCGCCACAACAATATCCATCAAAACATTCTTCGTTGGGATTTGATCCAAACTTACAACCAAGTCTTTGATGAGCCCAATACATCTCACTCTGCTCGAATCAAATGAAAAGAGATCATGGTATTTCCTAGTGATGTCCAGACCCACCTTCTCCATGATAGCTTTCGGCATAAGATTGTGGGAAGCTCCGGAATCGAACATAGCATTATGCAACACAAAATCATGCACCCGTAAACTGATATAAAAAGGCGGCACATCACTATCTGGTGACTCACCATTCAATGCTGGCCTAAAAATGAATTCGGCTTGATCATCTTCAACATTCACCATATCAAACATCGGATCAAAGTTCAAAATCTTAGAAACTTGTCCTCTATAACTATTCTTCCTCATTATTTCAGTCAAGGGAATGGATACATTCAATTTAGAAATTTCATTTTCCAAACTAAAAGCTGAAATCTTTTCTACCTCTTTGATTGGGACCTCTTTCTTCTCCTTTTCCTTCAATGCAATTGGCTGATTTTATTTTTCTGCTGATGGAGATTTGCTGATGTTAGGATCAGCTGTCTCTTTCCCTTTCTTTTGTACACTAGGTGAATCATTCTTTTATGCTTAAGCTTTTTTCCTCTTCTGAATTGGATTAACAAGCACATATCTGTTTCTCAGTGAATATTGACGTTGATGGGTGGAAAAAGCATTCATATAACCTCTTTGGTACTCATCTTATTCTTCTTCCAAAACCATGTCATTTGCTAGAATGAAATCTGCATCTTTGTATACTGTTGAACTTTCTGCATACTCCTCTTCTTCAGTAATATAAATTGGCATATCATTTGGAGTAAAGAAGTGATTTTCTTCTCCAATCACATTCTCCTCCTCCTCTGACTCTGGACCAAGTACCACATTCTGCTGTAAAGGTCGTTGTACGGGCTGTTGGGCTGTCTGATCATGAGCTTGTTGTTCTCTTTGTTTAATTCTATATTGCGGCTGTTGCTGGCCATGGAGGTTAGGATTTCTAACTTGTGTCTCCGGTTTATCAAGCTTCACCCTTTCAATCATCTACTCCACCTTCCGAAGTAATTGATCTGTTAATGATGATTCTTCTTTTATTGTGACTTTCTTTTCTACTCTTTCTCTAGCCCTCTTAGCTAGCAGATTTGCCTCAACGCTGACTGCGATCTTCTGCATATCTTCCATTGTGGCAGGCTCTCTCTCTCTGAGTTGGTAAGCCATGTCAGCATCAAAACCATCTGGAAACTTTATGGCTAGCCCCACAGGTGGCTTTAGATGATCAATAATTCCTTTGTAGAGTGAATTGGATCTAATGCAGTAATCTTGAATGGACTCACCGACATTCCTCTTGATGTGCTCATATTCTTGAAGGATATGAAGAGGATTTTTCTTGATTTCCCAACGATCTAAGAATTGTCTTTGTAGATCGTCCAATGTAGCAATGCTAGCAGCGGGCAAGGCTCTAAGCCATTTCCGAACTTCACCGCTAAATGTCTGTGCAAACAATCTCATGGTTACGTTTTCTGCATCGATCTCATGAAGGTCACAAAAATATGCCATTCGGTCCACATGTTGTTGAACAGTAATGCTGTGAGGAGTGCCATCAAACAAAGGAATTTTACTTTGATAATCTGTGAGCATATCATCTAAAACTTGAGGCAGCACGAGAGGTGCAAAATGGGCAGCCATCACTCTTGGTGGATTCAGTCTGGGGGATGTTGGGGGAGTAGGTGCAGCTGATGTGTGAGGTGTATGAGGAGGGGTGTGCAGAGGAGATGCAATTTTGGATGTAGAAGAATACCTCACTATAGATCTTTGATATGAGACAATAGGTTGCACAGGGATAGTGGGAATGAAGGGCAGATCAGTGGGAATCCTTGAGCTAGATGCAATTGCAGAAGGTCCAAGAGTTGCAGATGCAGTTTCTAAGAAATCAACGAGGTTTGAAGCTACAATTGAAGTTTGACGCTGTGTCAAAATATAATCATCAATTTACCGATTAGCCCTTTCAGTTTCGAGATCTACAAAAAAATGAGGATTGGAGACAGTAGACTCAACAGCAGTTTTGGATTTGGTTTCAAACAATGATATTTCGAACTGCTCATCAAAATCAAGCTCTTCAAGGTATTCAAAAAGTGCAGGACATGAATAATATTTAAACAAGGGAATCACTGAGCTCTCTTGACGAAGAAGTCTTGGAATCAAATTGGGATTTTTGTAGACAGGAGGCGGATCTAGATCAGGATTAGTTCTCGTATATCTCCTTGAAGCCAGTGTGATTTTCCAAACAGCAAAAAGGACATAAGTAATTTTCTTAGCCTATCCAATCCTAAGCTTATCATCCGCAACTTAGAATCATCAAATGTACTGGGGTTTTTGCAAGTTATATTTCTTGTTAATGAGACTAGACCATAGATTGACTAAAGTAGTGTTTATCTACTTGCGCTAATGCAAAGCAAAAGCGTTTCGAAGGCTACCTTGCTAATCTTCAGACTCCGTCTGTAGTTTCAAAACGAAGAATACTAACACACAATCAAATTACTTCCCTAGTGGAGTCGCCACTATGTTAGAGCCTAGATTTACCTCAGGCTGGAAAGGTAAGGTTCTAGGTCCACATCAAACCACGCTCAGCCTCGTAGCTAGCCCCACGAGGACAGGAGAGGGATCTCTCCGGGTCAATATCGACAAAGGATAATCGATGGGGTTTGAGATGACTGAAATAAAAGCTAATTTTAGGTTAGGTATGAAGTGTAAGGGTTTGATTTGATTTTTTGGAGGTTTTAAATCGAAAAATGGGAGGCAAATTTGGGTCTAGGGATGAGACACAGTTTTTACAGAGCTCTGATTGGGGCAAGGAAGGCAATCATTTTGATGCTTTTAGAGTGAATAAATGGATGGAATAGAACGGTGAGGATCCAAGGAGGGCAAGAGGATCTCAAGAGTCCTCAAATAGATGAAAACATTGAAAATTAAACAAATTTCAAAGCAGAGCACAGCAATCCAGTGAATTCTACTTCAATCACTCATTTGTTTAATTTCAGAAGCATAGAGAAGGGAAAATGATACACATAAACATAAATGAACTTACAAGTACAAAGAGAAACACACCATCAAAACATAAAGCTACATGGATCCCAACAAGTGCTGCAAAACCCTGGTCTTTCCTTTGCCAAAAATCCAGAGATAGAATGTACAATAGAGTGCTAAGAAATCCCAAGTGTCCAACCCAAAAAATGACTAAGAAGATACATGATATAGACCATCCTAACCCAATCCCATGCCTCTAGGGGTCGATCTCATCATTCTAGGAGCTGTTTCAACCAATTCTAAACAAAGCACTAAAATCCAAGCAATCAAACAACTTGCCTCTAGAAGGTAGGAAACTGATTCATTCATTAAATTTTCACTTTTTAATGAATTAATCCTCTAGAACAAGTAAAAATATGCCAATATTACATCATTATCCTTCAATTACAATAAGATAAGTCAATAATTACATCACAAAGCAAAACTAGTCAAACTGGCTGAATTTCTGAGCTAGAAGATGAAAAATTGGGCAAAACTCCTCTATGCATCGTGCCACTTTGAGGCTGAATTTGAGGCACTTTCCGAAGTTGAAATTGATCCCAAGATAACTTGTTGGAAAGCCCTGCCTGTCTACTTTCCAACCCAAGTGGAATTGTTCAATGTGGTGTCCATTTGCCCGTCCAAAAATTCAATCTCCCAAGACTGCTTCCTGTGTGTCAAAATAGGGGCAGTGAGGTCATGTTTTGAATGTTTTTGACCTCTTGTGGACTCAAAACGTGCCCAAACTTCTTTTCCATGCACCAGCAGTCATGATGTTTCATGCTAAATCTATAAATATAAACTTTTTTCCATTTGGAGCTCCCTAGCAAAAGTGCGCACCACGTGGCGTGGCGCATAGGGAGAAAAACTCTGTTTTTTATTGCCAAAATTTGTCAAAATACCAAAAATGCTCCAAATTTCTTGAAAATTGGGTTGGAGCTCCTCCATCAAGTATCATGCTAGGCTAAAAAGGCTTCATCGAATATTCAAAGGCGTTCATGCTCCCTTTGCCTCTTTTCTTCTTTGTTGCCTTCCTCAATTTCGCCTTTAGACTCCTTATTCTTGCCTTGGAACTGATGTTGCGTGCCCTGTAATGGAACACCATGTGTCTCAATAATCCCTTTTCCTTGTCGTCCTTTTCCAGCAATCTCTCCAGGTGGATGTTGATTCTCTCGAGCAAAGACTCTCGATCATCATTAATCTCTTGCTCCAATGGAGTGAGCTCAATCCTCCTCTGTTGGACAGCTCGGTGATTCTCGCAGATGTTTTGTAACTCCATGATTTCCTGCTAGTCTTCGAGCTATTTATTCCTCTGCTCCAAGTATCTGATAATCCACTTAGCATTCTCCAAATTGAGAGACAAGGCTTTGATCTCTGTCTGCTGCTCCTGGATGATCTCTCTAAGTTTGGCACTTTCTGGGCCCATATCTGTATCATCATCATGAATGAGAATGGAGTCGGTCTCTCGTTCACCTGACGGTCCCTCATCCTGCATTGGCTTCTTGCCTTTGTCCTATACCTGTGGTGTTGATGTCGGAAACGAGGCCCCTTCCACACCGGGTGGACATAGCACTTGTTTCGCTGCTGCAAACAAATGTCTAGTGCCCCTCTGATATGTGACAAACATAGGCACAATAACAGTCTCATGGCGCTCATACCGATGAGAAGGTACACCTGTCTCATGTCCAACCTCTAAAAGTCCCTTTGAAGCTATAAAAAATTCATGAGAGATGAAATCATCCCAAGTGATATCCTGTAATCCAAGTTGATGAACCACCAAAATTTTGATGAGAGCAAAATGGAAAATGTTGTTGAACTGTTGCTCAGGGGTCTTGTGCTATGCAAGGGCAGTCATCCTCTCTATGTTTCAGCATATGAAATAAGGAATGTTCATCATCCTTACCCGGGTGAAATTCATGAGCAACCTGATGTGATAAGCATATACTCGAGAGAAGCGACCTTCACAACTGAAATACTTCATGATTAATTTCATTAATGGAGCATATTCATCTTTGAGATATCGGAACAGGAACACTCTCCTGAGTTGCCTCAATAAACTGGGTTTAATATATGGCTCATAATGTTGCCAATCAATCTTCTGCTTCTTGTTCCATGGTTCTCCGATGTTCGGTATGTTAGTTGCTAATGAGATAGAATCTGGTGTAAGTGTGAAAGTGACACCAGCCAAAGTAACTCGATCACCATGTAAATGTAATACAAATAAGTGAGCCAACTCATGATGGACTTGAACAGTAGCAACCTTCTCACAAAATTCATAGCATGACTGAAACTGAAAACAAGAAACGGCAAGAGGGTAGGCCTGCAACTCTACAAGGGTGTTCGGTTCTTCTCTAACATGTTTGCCACTTTTATGAGGCCTCTGGGGTGCATTTCCCTCCGTGGGTGAGTCACTTTGGGTCTGTACTTCATAATTGAATGAATGACCGGATGACACGACTACTACTGTAGAAATTTCCTTGGAGAAAAAGATGTTGGTGATAAAACTGTATTGGACTGCTCTGTTTTTTATGTGGTTGAATACTGCCACCAAGGGAAAAAGATTGTAACAAGGGACTGCTAGGAATGGGGGGAAAACAGTAAGGAATTAGGGACTTTTGGGGCTATAGGGATTAAGGAAATGTAGGAGGGTTTTGAGGGATTTGATGTATAGGGTTAGGAATTATTGTGTAAGGTATGAAGTGTGGGATTGGGGAATTTGGGATAGAGCATTTTGGAGAAGGGAATAATGAACTTAGGTGGTAGGGAATTAGGAATTGGTGAAAACAAGGGAACAATGGGAAGGAAAAATGACTTTGGTGGCAAAACAGTGAGTTTTGAAACCCTCACAGTAAGTTTGCTTGAGGTGCTTATAGAAGGAGGGTTTGATATATGTGTTCACCCATTGTCATCCTTAAACCACCATACTTAACACAAAATTGGATAAATCATCAAGAGAAGGCTCTACCTGGAAACTCCACGCAAGTGATTGGAAATTTTGGAGAAATTTCAAACAATTTCGGGCTTTCAAGTGTATGCGTCGCGCCACATACCTAGTGCGTCGCGCTGTCCTAGTGCGTTGCGCCTGTGTAAATTTACACTGTGTAATTTCTCCCAGTGCGTCGCGCCACCTGCTCTATGTGCCGCGCCGACCAAGCTTCCTCCAACTTCACTCAAATGGCGCACTAACTCAACCAAATTATTTTGAATGGTTTGTCTTTGGTCTTGGCTTGCAAATAACATTGATCCTTATGGCAAAATCTTTATAAAGACATTGATTTGATTTTTGGTTCTTCAAAACCCATTTTTGTAATGTTTTGAAATTGGCACTTTTTCACAATTAATACAACTCTGCCTTCTTGTTTCCCCCTTGATTTTTGGTTTGAATGATGAATTTCTTGGCAATTTTTTTTTTTGCAGGGATAACTGTCATGGAATTTGGCAAAGGAGACCAGGGCTACGCCTGAAGAATTCAAGAACTAATTTTTTTTTGAAAATTATTACAAAAAACGAAATGTCGACTTTTCTTCAAAACAGAGTTTTGAAGAAAATTCATGATCCATCCATATGACGATGAAAATCTTTGAAATGACAACTTATTAAGAACCTCCCTCTAGCCTACTAACTTTATTGGACATCTTGAAGACACAACTTGTGAAACCCTAGACCTAGTGACTGAAATGACTCTTGCTAATCAAAAGACTAAAACAGGGTTGTAAGTAACTCAAAATTTTGATTTTCATGAACAGACCTGAGCCAGTAGTATAAGGCATGAGGGGTAATGAATAAAAAGTCCCTTCCATCGGATTATGACATTCCCCTAACGGAATACAACTGAGTGAAACAAACGAGACACCTAAAAATGAAATGCAATAAAGAGAAATGATCTCTGACAAAGGGTTGTAAAGACCGACTCTAACAATGTGAATTAATTATTAATTAATTCACTAATTATTAACTCATAAATCAACTAAAGAATACATCAGTTAACTCAGTGCATGGACAGTTCAGTGGAGACAAGTGTTAGAGGTGAGTGAAAGGGCAAGACAGCTGTCAGTTGTGACTATAGTTGTGCATGAGATTTGCACAATCAATGGATTGAGTATTTCCAATGAGGATTGCGTGGTATATCCAAGGGAAATACGAATTTGGATCATTCATTCTCATCCATTCTCATGCAGGATTGCGCAGTGGAGGCAAGCAAGCAGCGGAGGAGATTTGAGCCAGTGATTAATTCAGATCTGAGCTAGTTTGTGTGTAACAGGTGGAGATAGTGCTGAGTACTTGTGAGGAGTATTGTACTATGTATTGTTACATGTTCTCAATCAATATAATATTCAGATAGTTGGTGTTTTTCAGCTTTATGCTTTCCCCGGGTACATACTGTGTTGATATGTGTGATTGATGCTTCAATGTGCGCATGCGATTGTTTCTTAATTCCACAAAATTCATGATCAACGTAGAGGAGTTTATGTATTATGCATGATTCTGCAAATATTGTATAATCAGGATAATCTCTGTGAATAAGTGTCATATTATTCAAAATTTCTACAGAAAGCCCAAAGAGAACAGTACACTGGCCTTAGACTATCGGGGAATGATCTACCACTAACACACCAACAATTCATAGATGATATAATGATGTATGGGTAGGCTTCTCTGAAAGATGCCAGAGGCTTAATGGAGATTCTTACGGACTTCACTAGTGCTTGAGGGACGGAGATAGACAAACAAAATTATGATATATTTTTCTTCAACACAATAACATCTTCACAAGCTTTCTTGCAAGAATAATAGGATTCATAATAGGTAATTTCCCCATGAAATACCTAGGAATCCAAATAAATGATCAACAAAACTGGGTGGCAAATTGGAAACCCTTGTTGGCAAAAATACAAGGAAAAATGCAGAATTGGACATTTACATCACTAAATATGCCAAGTCGAGTAATATTACTAAGATCAGTGCTTCAATCTATTCTGATTTACCAATTAACCAGTCAAGCGACACCAAAAATAGTATGCCAAAAGATGATAGACATCTTCAAAAAGTTCTTGTGGCAAGGGCCTAGAACGGAAAAAAAATGGGCTCTTCTATCATGGAATTGGCTCAACAAACCCCTAAAAGAAGGAGGGCTAGTGCTCAGAGACCCATACATTCTTAATCAGGTCATAGGGGCAAAGCTCTGGTGGATATGGATCCAGGGAGGAGTAGACCTATGGAAGCAATTATGGGAAAGGAAGTATGGCATGCCAAGATCAACAGAAGGAAAGCTGAGACTCCAGGACAAAAAGAAAGGATCAACAATATGGAATTTAGCCTCAGACAATAGAAATTTGATCAGAAACCATAGTTTCTGGGAAATTAGAGGAGGAGACAAAGCCAATTTTTGGGAAGAACTGTGGCAATAGAGAGAAAAACTAAACAGCGAGCATGAACTAGAAGAAGTATATCAATACACCAATATCCATGGTGAACAAACAGTTAAAAAATTCTGGAGCATGGAACCAGGAGAAGACTGGAGAAAGTGGAAACAAAAACAAGATTGACCATAAGCTCTAGAAACACCCCAATCGAAGTTATATGAGAAAGAGATGGCAACCCGGAAAATTGCAAAAGCAAAGGGGTCAAACATTCTAAGATGGGGATACAGGATTAAAGGGATGTTCACAATTAAAGAGGGCTATCATCTACAAGAAGAACACCACATATAATAGGGGACACATATATGGGATAGGATATGGCAAGAAAAGACATGGCTGAAAACTGCCTTCTTCATGTGGATACTATGACATGGGCAGGCACTTACATTTGATCAGCTGCAAAAAAAAAGGCTGCAAGGACCTTCGATACGCAACTTATGTAAAGAACAAGAAGAAACAATGGAGCATATGACCAATGCCTACAGATACAATGAAAACCTATGGAAAAACCATAGTCAACTATTCGAAGTAAGTGATAGGAACCCAAACAACATGAAAACAACAATGAATAATTGGCGGAAAAAGCCTTACCAAAACCAAATCCTGAATTGAGCCTAGAGACTATCTCTGGGGTTCTTCTTATGGGCAATATGGAAGGAAAGAAATAATCTGATATTCAAAGATGAAAGAAGAACCAAAGAAGAAAGATGGAAATAGATAATCCAGAACATACAAGAAATAATACTAGCAGAGAAATGGTACGACGAGGATTGGAAAACAAATCCACATGAAGAAAGAATAATGATAGGTCTGAACTTGAAACCCAGTATGTTAAGCATCTCCTCATGGAAGCAATACCCCCCCAATGGTGAGTATGCAAATTGTTATAAACGGCCTCAGAAATCATTTATCAAACTTAATTTTGATGGAGATGTAAAATGGAACCCTAGGGCAGCGGGGACAAGAGGAGTATTTAGAGATGAGAAAGGGAAAACGATCAGATTATACACTATGTACTGTGGCAATGCAAGAAAAAATGAAGCAGAGCTTCATGCTCTGAAGAGGGGATTGGAAATTGTAGCAAGAGAGAGGTTCCAGAGACTGTAGGTGGAAGGGGACTCAAAAATCACTATAGACATGGTGAAGAAGCTCCAACAAGGAATGCATTAGGAAAAAATCAGCCAAAGCTGGAGGACCACAAGGCTTGTCCAAGAGATCAACAAGATAATTTGATAGATATGCTACATCATCCCAACACATGTCCAAAGGATGGACAACGTGGCAGCGAACAATATTGCAAAATGGGGTGCGACCAGGTAGGTAAAAACATGGATATAAGAGAAGAAGAGTTATTACAAATGGATGGAATGAGGAAACTAGTGGAGATCCTAGAAAAAGACAAGGAGAAAGAGGATAACCCCCAATCAGAGTGCATCAGATAAGGATAAGTGGGCCAAAGGTGATGGGAGGTGTAGATGTAGAGATCATTCACTCAGACACAAGGACAGAGAGCACATCGGGGTGTGGGGAAATGGGACAGCAGGAAGGGCGGGAAGAAGGACAAGGAAGGGAGGAGGAAGGCCTAGAAATAAGATAGATGTGGTTGAGAATGGGAGAGAGAGAGGAAGGCCTAGGGGTAGGCATGAGGGCAGGCAAATTAGAGCTGGAAAGTGGCATGAGCACAGAGAAGTACCCACGGTAGGAACAGCTAGAGGCACGAGGGAGTTAATGAGTTACATAGAAGGAAACGCTAGAGGGTCATCATTCCGAGGAGTAGGAATCAAAGAAAGGGTGGTGGGATAATTAGGAGGATAGGTGGGAGCAGTTAAGGAAGATAGCAGGGACAGCAGGATAAAACAAAAGGTAAGTGTGAAAGAGGATAGTTGCATGTAGAGAGTGAGGGCGAGAGCACAAACAAAGAAAGGTGGTGGACGCGAGAAGAGGACGCAGGCCAGTGGATGCAGCCACGTCAACTCAAATCAATGGTATGTAATTCTTAATACCCTTATCATTAGAATTAAAGTAATGTTAAATCCAGAGGTATTGGGGAAGGAGCCCTGGGAAAGCCAAGACTTGGAAAGAGTCGAAACCAGGGTTTCCTGGAACACAAACCGGGCATGGAACGATAATGAAAGGGAGAGAGATGTAAAAGATAAAGAGATTCCTTTGAAAAAAGAGCATAAAGGGAAGGAGAGAGGCCGAGGAGATAAGAGTGATCTTGGTAAGAGAGAGTGTAGAACGAATCTAGCTCCGGTCTGGTGGTTCTTGAGGCACGGAAAGGATAATTCAGGTAACCTTTATAGAGGGGAGACTTTCCCAGAGACTATTGGAACTAAGCTAAGGGATAACTAGCACACTGAGAAACCTAACTAGAATGCCCAGAATAAGACTGAGAGGGTATATAGGGTCTCAATTCAAGTGAAGTCCTTAAGGAGGAGCGAGACCGAGAAGAGGATACCTCTTGCAAACCAGAACAGGGACAAGGTCCCCCTCTATAGACCCCCCTGTAGGACTTCTAAAGTAAACCATCTAAGTGAGGGTAGTCGAGAAACATTGAAACCAAGAGAAGATGACTTGAGAGGCTGCAGCATGCTAACCCAAGAGCCGATAGGGGGAGGTTTGAGAGAGAAGAGAGGAAAACTTATGCTACCAGGATTTGAGCGAGAGATAAATCCCGGTACTCATAAACAAAAGGTAGTATGGGGAGTATACACTCATATTACTGATACTTCTTATGGTATAGCCATAGCTATAACTATAATCTACGTACATCACAATTTGGAGGTCCGAACCACGCAAAGTACTATAGCAAGCAAGCATCCAGAGGAGAGAGATTAGGGTGAATAAAATTGCAACTGAGACAAAGAAAGAATGGTAAGAGAAGGAAAAGAGGTGGCTAAAAGGAGCAGCAGAGGAGTAGGTAAGGTAGGGAAACAAACCACTGGGGGGATTAGAACCTCCAACAAAGGCTAATGCAAGTGAGGCAGGAAGATAGGAAAGGAGCATATGAAGACTCTTATCGATGCGTACATGGCTGGTAACCTACCCGAGGTAAGAGCGCAAATAGGGTGATGGGAGAGGTAACTAAATGACAACATCACCAACCAGGATATTGCGATAGAAGAGTGGGAAGTCATGGTACAAGACCCGGGGAACACCCACGACCGCCATACTCTATTCAGACAAACAATCTAACAATACTGGGTTATGAAGAATGTAGTGGACCAAGCTATGACACTCAATAAAGAACAGGAAATAAACAAAGGACAGGAGGCTCAGGAGGAAACCAAAATGACAAAACCCAGCAGAGTAGATCTCCTTAGAGAGATGGTAGCAATACAAATTAAAGTACACCGAAACAACTTGGTACTGAACATGATCGAGAAAAGCCTGCAAGACATGAGGAGAAGTGAGATGGCGGGATCCAATGCTAAATCTCCAGCCCTGATGGAGTCCTCGGATGATGAGTAAAATAGAGGTCTAGATAAAGTTTTTCTTCTATGAAGAGTAGCTCTTACTTTCCTAAGTTGATGTTTATTATAGATAGAATAGCTAATGTTGCAAGGATGATAGTAAATGACTTATTGAAATTTTGGACAGCTTTCAATGCTAGCAGGTGGCTAACCTAGTTTCGCACGGGGAGATTGAGGCCACCTCATACTACTAGAAAAACTTGATTATGTTTTGATAATATAATTAGAGACAATACTACCAAGTTCACAAAAAAAAACATATAGACCCAAACTTTCTGGGAGAAATCATGAATAAATGTTAAGAAATATAAAGCACATCCATAAGATACAATAGGAAATGGTCCCCATAGATCAGAATGAATGTAGTCCAAAATTTCTTTACTATTATGACTTCTAGTTTTAAACCTTTGTTTACATTATTTTCTATACACACAAGGTTTAGAGAAATCCAACTTCAAGGATTTCAAATCGGGAAGCAATTTGTGGTTCCTTAGTACCTGAAGACCTTTCTTGCTCATGTGACCCAATCACTGATGCCATAGGCAAGTACCTTCTTCTTCTTTCTCTGACACAATCATTGCCTCATTGACCTGAGTACTTACTTTGATTCTGTAAATATTTCCTACCTTTTCTGCCTTCATAAAAACTAGGGTGACTTTTGAGACTTTCAACACTTCATTCTAACCTGTAAACTTATAACCATCCAAGTCTAACACTCCCAAAGAAATCGAAATTTTCCTTAATTCAAGTACATATATAACATCAGTTAATATTCTAAATGTATTATCATACACTTTAATTTTGATATTTCCCATCCCAACAGCCTGACATGATACATTACTACCCATAAATACAAAACTACCATTTACAACTTCATATGAAGTAAACCAATTTCTATGCGAACTCATGTGATGAGCAGCACCAGAGTCTAACAACCAATTTTCAACATTCTAAGAGACATTACATATAGGTAAAGTTTCATCTATCATGCATAATTCTTCAGTAGATAAAACTTCATCAATCATACCCGAATCATACCCGTTTTCAGACTCTTTTCATTTCCAACAGCCTTTCTTGAGATGTCCAATTTTATTGTAGTACCAACATTTTTCCTTACACTTCTTGCCCTTTTATTTTGATCTGGAAGAGCCCCTTGTTTTCTCCCATCTTTCCTTTGACCGTCCTCTGGGTACCATGGCTTCTCGTGCAAATGTTTTAATACTCAATTTTCTTCGTAATTCTTCAAATAACAGAGATCCCACAACTTACTCAAATTTCAAATAATAAACAGTGCTCAAATTGATTGAAGTTACGAAGTGGTAACATGACAAGGTTATAGCTTTGTCTTCTTCCTGAATTTTAATTTCCATATCTGATAATTGGCAAATAAGTGTATTAAAAAAATTTAAATGTTTTATAACTTGTGTACCCGCCTTCATCCGAAGACTGTACAATTGTCTTTCCAAATAAATTATGTTGGTTAACGATTTTGTCATATACATTTTTTCCAGTTTTTCCCATCAACCTACATCTATACTCTCTTCAACAATGTTGAAGAGAACTTCATCTGCCATGCATAATCTGATGGTACTGAGAGCTCAGGCATCCAAGTTCTCCCAGTTTGAATCTGTCATGCTAACAAGTTTCTTCTTTCACCTCGTATAATGCTTTGTGAAACCATGATTGCACAAGAAAATCCCTAACTTTCAATTTCCATAAAGCAAAGTTGTTCTTGCCGGTGAATTTCTCAACCTCGAACTTTGCATTCGTCATTTTAGCTATTTCTTTCCTACAAATCCATCCTCCTAGGATTTCCATCTTTCAACTAGGGTTTACTTTAATAAAAGTATTCTGATTTCCCTTCTTCCAGCTAGGGTTTTCAAATTTCTTTCTGATTTTCCCTCTTCTAGCTAGGGTTTTAAAAACAAGAGTTTCCTTTCTTTTTAAAAACTTCACCCTTCTTTATTTAAAAAAAAAAAACAGAATTTCTTTCGATCCTAATCCATCTTCTTCATTACAGTTTGTCTCTCCTTTAAAAAAAATAAAAATTTGAACCCTACTCTTCTTCCATCAATTTTGAGCCTTTCAAACAAAGTTAGCCCGTTTAAAAAGAAAAATTTTGAATTTGTTCCCCTCAAAAAAATTCTATTCAAATTTTCAGAATAAGAAAAAAATTTCCTCCTTTTTTTTATATATGAAATCAGAAACCCTTCAATAGATTTGCTGAAAAAAAATAAAAATAAAAATAAATATATATAATAAATAAATAATATTATATATATATATATATATATATATTATATATATAATATATATATATATATATATATATATATATATATATATTATATATTATATATATAATATATATATATATAATATTATATTATATATATATTATATATATATTATATATTATAATTTATATTTTCCGAAAACAATACGCTACTATTATCCGACGGTAGCTAGCAATCAGTCAGTCACAGGGATAGACAAGCTCAATGGCTCCTGTTACACAGTAATTTGTCACCGTTTTTCACCGTCCCTGTTACACCTCTCCTGCACCTTGGAGGACACATTCCGGGACTTGTGAAAAGTGACAAGACTTGAAACCACTTGCATTATTCACCTCTAAACATGAGCTTCATGTGCCCTTAAGACATCTCCTGCTCTTTGCCCTCAAAAGTAGCCCTTTTTGCATTAGCACTGGTCCCCTATGTTATGCCCGCGCCAATGGGGAAAATCCTATTGAAAGGGTGCGCCATTAGCGCTCTGTCCTAGAGTCGCAATCGCGCCAACCATTTTGGGCAAAGTTTTTAACTAATCAAACCTCCAAAGGTTCTATCCAACTCATTCACCAACTGACTCCAAGTTAAGTGAGGATGGTTTGGCTTCGAATCTCCTTGGATGGAAAGTAGTTTTCCACCATTCCATGGAAGTTTCCAAGTTCCATTATTGTGGGGATTGACCTTATCTCTTCCTTTTCCTCTATAAAAGCTTGTCTCCATGGCTTGAACAAGCTAGTTCTGACTCTAGTGGCAATACTTGTGCTGAAAGGAAGATATCAAAAGATTGGAGTTGCAAGAAGCCTTCTTTGTATCCATAAGGATTTACCTAAGTAAGGAGATTTTGTCACTAAAGAGAGAGAGAGCTTGTCCCTCACCCTTTCAAGCTTTTGCAAGACTTGTGTAGCTTAGCACCCAGCCAAAGGAGGACTTGACGTCAGGACGCTGGTTGTATTCTCCTTTGTTGATTATTAATAATAGATGACTATCATTATGGTTCCATTCTCGTTGTACTTGTAATGGTTGACGTTGAATTATATCCTTCCTGACTGATGTATAATTGCATATATTAGATTTCACGCTTGTGTTTGTGTTGTTCTCTTTGTGTGCAGGTGTCCATTCATGTGGATAGTGGAGGATCGTGACCAGCCAAGGCAAAGGAACGTGGGTGACATCTCTTCTACAAACTAAAGCGTTGGATCTCAAGTAGGTCTTCATCACCTACTCTTTATTTGCAATTAGGAACTTGCGTGATAGCATTGTTTGATTGTTGCTAGACCCGTTCTGGGCTAGTAGGGATCGCCTCTATCCGTAGAGAGGATTTACCTCTCCAACAATTTGGTGACTCCACTGGGGAGTTTAGCTTGTTGTTTAATTTGTAAACTTAGACGGACTCTGAAACACACGGCCAGATAGCCTTCGAAACACTATTGCTTTGCAATAGTGAAGTAGATCAAAG
This sequence comes from Pinus taeda, assembly GCA_000404065.3. Lineage (NCBI taxonomy): Eukaryota > Viridiplantae > Streptophyta > Pinopsida > Pinales > Pinaceae > Pinus > Pinus taeda. Next base: position 40,756 of record APFE030030873.1, on the reverse strand, counting down.
CCGCTTCAGTCGATCTCCGGTTTGGTTTACGAACTAAACAATTTGGAGTTTGTCTTGCCTCTTTGGTTTTCTCTTATTTACTTGCTTAGATAAGCTTTTGGAATTGAATTTCTTACTGCCCTTGCTTCCTGACTTGCTTAGTGATTGTGACCCAAGCCCTGGAATGCGTATTTTTCTTTTGAAATTGGCAAACTTTGTTAGCACGGTTTTTCCCTTCACAGTCACGCTAGTGGCCCTTGTTGTTAACTGACAACCCGCGCCAATCCCTGTTTAGCGCGAGTTGTAGCCTGACAGTCGCGCCAGGCCTCTTAGTTTTTCAATCCACTTGTTTGCCTGCTTTCTAGTGGCCGTGTGTGTCGAGCCTCTCGTGGGAGTTTTGGGTTCTTTGATTGTCCAGTTAACTTTGTGATTGCTTTTCGCACTTGCTCAATGATTGTTTAAGTGTTTTTGATTGATTTCCGAGTGACTTGCTCTTGCTTGCTTGGATTTCATTCTAGCCTTGTTTGAGCTTAGATCACATAGCTCGTACAAAGCCTTTGTTTTCCTTTCGATTTGGAGAACTCTTTAGTTTCTTGGGATTTCATTGTGTCTTCATTGAGTGAATTTACCTTTTTGCTCAGTGTTGTTATCCATTCTAGTACATTGTGCCTTTGAAAACAACAAAAAATCAAATAATCTCTTTTGAATTTAATAGTGAATGGAATAGGACTTTTTGATTTGTATTGTTGAAAGAAAAATTTTGTTTATTGGCCATTAGCTGCATTAGGATGTTTGATTGATTGTGTTCATTTTGTTTGATTGAAATTCTTAACCTTCTCATAGTTAGTATTCATCGAACGAAATGGTATTCTTTGGCATATAGCTTACATCTAAGAAATTGTGGAAGATCACATACGGTAGGACCTGAAATCGAAACTTAACTAAAGATCAACTGTAAAATAAACCAAATCAACTTAAAAATGCATTGGAACATAACACAAACATTCTAGAGGTCTAGGCTAGAGACGTGCTCTGGCGTCGTTAAACCTAGTCACCTTTGTTCTCACATTAAGGTTGGGTGATTCCTCCTGGTGTGGTTCGATTGTGGTCTAGTACGGACTTGGGCTCCCACGTACCATCGCATGTATATGGGGAGACTCCACTAGGTTTGTATCCTTGATCCATAGGAAGCCATGTCTGCCGCCTTACAAACCGTAACACACCGAAAACAGCATTCGGGAAGATTGATTGCAGTACGGAAAGTCCTTGGTTTTCATACAATTGCCAAGATGTATAAGCAGTTTTACGGATTGTCTGATAAACCCCTTGCCTAGTTTCTCTAGAGTAGTCACTTTTTGATCCTTTTCGAACTCTGTAAAAGAAAAGGCTCTATTGAGCATTTGTCACTTCGGGCTCTTTAAACATTCGAAGGCGACTAGAGTCATCTTTTGTCCTTTTCTCGACTCTTAAAACATGAAAAGGTCAAGTTGTGTCCTAATGTCATAAAACTTTATTCGGCCACGATAACATTTACCTTGGTAGATCTTGTTTGCGTTTAGTTTTGAGTAGGGTCTCTTATCATTAGTTTGCTTAGGGTCTTTGTTTGATCATCCTGGCGGATCCATCGATCCCGTCTCCTGTCCCAAGTGACCAAGGGTCTCCATCTTCTGTTGCCCCTAAGACACCGGTTTGTGACGCTCTTCCTATTGTTCCAAGTGTCCAACCGTTGAACTCTCGTGCTCCAGAGGACGAGCTTTACGACTTGTTTTGGAACCCTGTTTGGGAACCCTCTGAAGAGGATTTTCCCACTACTCCTGTTGGTGTTGCATCTCCGATGGCTTCTTCCGATATGGAGGATACATCTCCTGTGTCGAGTGGGACGCCCGTTATGTCGAGTATTGATACTCCCATTTCGACTACATCCCCAGTCATCTCTACGCCCTACACCGTTACACCTCTCGATATCACGGTGCCGGCGCGCTATAGACCTCTGAGGGATGCTATGAACTCCGCAGCTTCCTCTTCTATGTGGGATCAAAACATCATCCCTACCACAGGACCGTTTGTTTCCCAAGTCCACCATACTACTGTTACAGCAGTCCCAACCAATCCGACCGTCTGTGTCGCGTCATCAACTCCAGTTGTTAGCGCCATTACAGCATCTTCTGCTATCACTTCTGCTGCAGGCCCATCTCGAGGCCCAGTACAAAGTGGTAAACCAACACATACTGCCAGAGTTGTCCACCCCGCAAGTGGTGCCCCTCCTCCTTCTGATCCTATGAAGACAGAGGAGGCATATTCCCAGTACTTGCATAATGTCCAGAACCCAGGTGGGCAAGGCCCCTATTATGATCCTGAGAATCATTATTTGTATACCTCCTTGCCTGAAGAGCCTTATGTTGAGGCTTCCGTTCCATTGAACGCGGCTTTGGGTACTGTCGGATATGGCGGTGGCCAGTACCATCAGGGTCAAAGACAGCCATCTCAAGGACCACCCTACCAAGGTCAACCATCTTACTCGCAGCCTAATCATGGAGAGCAGTATTATGGCCAAAATTACCCAGGTCAATAAGGAGGCCCGCAAGGACAACCCTATCAGGGACAACCTTTAGCCTCTAGTGGTCCGTCTTTCACATATCTTGGGCAACCTTCTGGTAACCCGGGACAACCCAATGCTCAGCAAGGACAACCCGGGACCCAATAGGGCTACCCTTCGGGGCAACCCTATGGGAACCCGGGACAACCTTACAGTCAGCAAGGTCAACCCAGGAACCAACAAGGCTACCCTTCTCGGCAAGGTGGCTAGCCTTATGCACAGCAAGGCCAGCCTACCACTCATCAACCATCTGGTCTACAAGGACAATCTTCGGTTGCGCAAGGGCAACCCCTCGCTCAGCAAGCTCGGCCTTTTGGGTGAACGGGCCCATCTCAGATCCGACCAGGACAACCTTCCGGCCAGATGACCCAACATTCAGGCAGGTACCAATCCCGGCCTCCTTATTCAGGTGGATACCAATCCCAGCCTCCTTATTCAGGTGGGTACCAATCCCAGCCTCCTTATTCAGGTGGGTATCAATCACAGCCTCCTTATTCAGGTGGGTATCAATCCCAGCCTCCTTATTCGGGTGGGTACCAATCCCAACCCCGTATTCAGGTGGGTATCAATCCCAATCAAATCAGCAAATGCCACCTGGTTCCTAGGCTCAGTATGGATACCAGCAACCCCAGGGGCAAAATCAATATACCCTGTATCAAAATTACCAGCAACCGCAAGGCAACCCTTATCAAAATTATCAACAACTTGCTGGCTAGTATGGTAACCAATGGGGCGCTGGGGGGTAGAACCAGTATCAATCACCCTGTTCTGGAAATAACCCTTACGGACAAAATCCTTCTGGACAAGGCCCTTTTGGACCTGGTCCATCAGGACAAGGCTAGTGGGGGAAAACAAGAACTGGATGGAATTCTGGCTCTACCTCATATCCGGGACAAATGTCCTTTAATCTGCAACTACCATTTCTAGCGACGTTGGAACTGCTCGATGTGTCGAAGTTAACAAATGATCCCATTTTACATAATCCACAATGGCCACCAGTTCCAACTAAGATACCTAGTGATTGTCCCAAGTTTGATGGAAAAGCCGGAGAGGACCCTCAAGCTCATGTGATGACGTATCACTTATGGTGTTCATCTAATTCATGGCTCGATGACTCGATTCAACTTCGCTTCTTTCATAGGAATCTCACTGGTTTTGCCACTAAATGGTATATTGAATTGACTCGTGCGTCATTTCAAGATTTTAATTCGTTGGCCATGACATTCCTTACTCACTTTCAGTTACCCATTCGGTATGAGACAGGGACTCACCTCCTTACATCTCTTAAGTAGGATACAGCTACACATATCTCCGATCATATACATGAATGGAGAAGGTGTCGTAGGTTGATCAAGTTTTGGATTGTTGATCAACTCCTCACCGACTGGTTCACGACTTCCTTTGTCCTTAAGATTGCACGGGACACTGCTATGGGAGCCTGTGTGACTGAAGAGAAAGAAATCGCGTGCGCTCAGTACCTGGACTTAGTTTACTCTCAGTCTGGTACCTTGTATGAGTATTTTCCGGACGCCCCAAGGCCCGGTACATCCAAGGCTCTGCCAAAGCCATCTGTCGATGGAGTCATTGGCTCTGTGAACTCGACCTCTAAAAAATCATCGTCAGACTCTGGGTAACAAAAGTCAAGTGCCTCTAACGAAAACACTTCTCAGGGTGGTTCAAATTCTGGTAATACTTCTGAGGTCAATGCCGTCCAGTCCACCATGGCGGGCAAGGCCTCGAAAAGAAAGAAAAAGGGAAAATGAAAAAATAAATCCGAGCAACCTAAACAGGAATCCTCCAAACCTCCAGTCGAGGAAGGAGCTAAGCGCAAACCCAAGTATCCTTGCCTCATTTACGAAGAGGATCACTACACTAAGGACTGCCCCAGGTGGTCTGAAGTTAGTCGTTTGTTAAAGGGTGCTCCTGGGGTTCCTGCGGTTCTTAAAGAGCCTTTTCCCTCTCAGCAAACTCAAATGGTGGCTGATCGGTCTTCTTCTCCCTTCGGTTCACAAGTCTTCATGGCTGGATCTATTCCTATTCATGTAACGACTCGAGCAAAGGAGTATCCGTCGTCCGTCGGGAAGGAACCCAAGGTTCCCTCAAGTGCTCCTTTGTCCAGATCTAGTCCCCTCCATATCGAAAGACCGAGTACTGAGACGACAATCCGGCCCCCTCCCAAAGGGGTACTTAGAAGATCTTTTTATAATCTGAATGCTCGTGTTGCCCAGCACTATAGCATCGTAGAGGACTTAGCACAGGCTCCGTCAGCTATGTCCACCTTAGAGGTTCTCGAGAGCTTCCCCCCTCAGAGGAAGTCCCTGCTATCGGCCATCGGTGGCATCGACCCGGCGGATTCGGATCTGATTACCTTCGACCTCGAGAGCCATGTTCCTCGACTGCCTCATCAGATCGCTTTTCTCATTTAAGTCGTCATCAATTCCAAAACGATTCATCGTATAGTTATTGATGAAGGCGCATCAACTTGCATCATGTCTATTGCTTGTTGGAAAGCGATCGGGTCCCCGACTCTGAGCCAATCTCCAATGACCTTGGAAGCTTTTGATGGGAGAGAATCCTGTCCTTACGATATTCTTCAACGATTACCAATCACCTTAGAAGGGAAAACCGTGGAAGTAGAAGTTGAGGTTGTTGATGCAAATCTCACATATAACCTCCTTCTGGGCCGGAGCTGGACGTATGCCATGCGTGCCATGGCTTCATCCCTCTTCCGTGTCATTCGTTTCCCTCATCAGGGGAAAATTGTCACGGTTGACCAGCTTTCCTTCTTCGCTTCCTCTTCTGAGGGAAATGTATCGTTTGTTGAGCATACCTCCATTCCTTTTGAGAGTGTGGGAGCTGGGCTCTTCAAAGAACCCACCCTCATGGGTGTTTTATCCCTCCCACCTCCCAATCTCGCCTCTATCTCCATGATCTCGGTTCGTTCTGATCCTTGGGCCCTTCCCCCCATTGACCAGATAGAATCGTGGGGTGAGGAGATGCCGTTGAGTCCAGCCGAACTCAACTACATCGAAATTTTTGCTGCATCGGCCCTTCATGTTGAACCCACTGCTTCAAGTGGGGCTCTTGACTCAGATGATTTTCCCCCCTGGTTTGGAGAATACACCTCCTTGGATCCATTAAAGGAAATATTTCCTTCCGACGAGGCCATTATAGAGACTATGTCTCTGGACGAATGTCCGTGGTCCCCTCTTCACCACCATTCCTCCTTTCTCCTTACCCTCCGGGAAACACTGCTTTTTCTCGAGCGGTTTGCTCCATGTCTCCCTTTTCAGCCTCTTCAGACGCCCATCCAGATTTACCATACATTGTCTGAAGGGAATTTACGGAACATCACGCAGACACAACCCATCGACATCTCTGTTAAGCCACGGATTGTCGAGAACATTTATATAGGAGTCACTTGCACTCCTGAGGAGATTCAGATATACATCGCACTTTTCCATGAATTCCGTGATGTTTTTGCATGGTCCTACAAAGAAATGCCCAGTATTGATACATCCATTGTAGTGCACGAGATACCGACGTATCCCGGGGCCAAACCTATTCATCAGTGTTTGCGTCCCTTGCACCCCCATAAGGCGGCAGCTATTAAAGCAGAAGTTGAAAAACTTCTTAAGGCTGGATTCATTTATCCTATCCCACTGACAGAATGGGTCTCAAATATTGTCCCTGTAGATAAAAAACAGGGTACCATTCACGTCTATGTCGATTATTGTGACATTAACCGAGCTTGCCCAAAAGGCAACTACACCACACCGTTCATTGACGAGTGTGTGGGCAGCGAAATATATTCATTTGTGGATGGCTTCTCTGGTTACAACCAGATTAATATCGCCCCCGCTGATCAGCACAAGATGACCTTTATCTGTCCATGGGGCACTTTTGCTTACAAAAAGCTCCCCTTCGATCTTAAGAATGCCGACGCTACCTTCTAGTGTGCGATGTCTTATGCCTTCCACGATATCCGACACATCATATAGCCTTATCTGGATGACCTTCCCGCTCATTCAGCTAAGCGCTCGGACCACCCATCGCATCTTCGTGAAATCTTTCTTCGCTATCGACACTATAATATCCAATTAAATCTGCATAAATGTGTCTTCTGTGTCGAATCTGGTCGACTTCTCGGGTTTATCGTCTCCCGAGAGGGCATCCGTTTGGATCCCCTTAAAGTCGAGGCAAATCTGAATCTTCCTCCCCCTGCTACTTTGCGGCAATTGCAGAGCTTGCAGGGAAAATCTAATTTTCTAAGACGGTTCATCCCAAACTATGCCGAAGTGGCAAAGGGTTTTACCCGGTTACTTAAGCGTGACACCCCATTTCGATGGGATGCCATAGCCGAGGAGTCTTTTGCTCGTCTCAAAACTCTCCTGGTTTCCACCCCCTTGTTACGGCCCCCAAATTATCATCGTGATTATACACTATATTTGGCCGCTACTGACACCACCATTGGCATGGTTTTGGTACAAGACGATGATGATGGCATCGAACATGTCATTTACTACCTTAGTCGCAACTTGCTAGATATGGAGACTCGATATGCATACGTCGAGAAGTTGGCCCTCACTGCTGTTTGTGCGGTTCAATGGTTCCATCACTATATTTTGTTGTGCACTACAACGGTGATCTCCGATTGCAACCCCATGACTTACATTCTCTCACGACAATTGCTGGGGGGCAAATACTCAAAGTGGATCGTCATCCTCCAAGAGTTTGACTTGGAATTTACTGCTGCCAAGTCCAAGAAATCACTAGTCTTTGCTGAACTTCTATGTTCTTTGCCATCCGCCACTACTCCCTCTCAGATAGAGGATTCTATTCCAGACGAAACTCTTTTCCTTATCAGCACCCTCGATCCTTGGTACGGGGACATTATAGTCTATTTGCAGACGTCTTCTTTCCGTCTCGAGACCTTGAAAGACGCTTGTCGACGGATTCGACACCAATCCCAACCATATCGCATCGTTGGAGACACCTTGTACCGTCTCAGTGTTGATTCGATTCTTCGCCGATGCTTAACCTTTGAAGAAGCCGAGAGAGTTCTTAATGACTGCCACTCCAGTGCTTGTGGCGGTCACATGTCTGGATATGCTACCGCAAAGAAAATCCTCCGTGCTGGTTACTTCTGGCCTTCCATCTTCAAGGACTGCATTCTTGTCGTCCGTTCTTGTCATGAATGTCAGATTTACCAACGGAAGATGCGTGCGCCCCCTGCCCTGCTGCACCCCGTTGTAACCGTCAGGCCCTTTTCCAAATGGGGCATCGATTATGTGACCTGTAACCCTCGCTCGGCCGGGGGGCATGGATACATCATCGTTGCTATAGATTACTTTACGTAATGGGCCGAGGCGATGCCTACATTGTCAGAAGATGGTCACACTGCGGCGCATTTTCTGTTTAACCATGTTATTTCGCGGTTCGGAGTTCCACAAGCCATTGTCACTGATCACGGGAAACATTTTCGTAATCATATGATGGCCGAGTTAACAACCCAACTAGGTCTTAAGCATGATAGTTTGACTCTGTACTATCCTCAGGCAAACGGTCAAGTGGAAGCCATGAACAAGGTCTTGGTCATGATGCTTCAAAGAACTGTTGGCATGCACAAGTCTAGTTGGCATTTGATGTTGTTCTCCACTTTGTGGGCCTACCGTACCTCTGTGAAGGACGCCACCGGTTTCACTCCTTTTCAGTTAGTATATGGATTGGAGGCGACCCTTCCCATTGAGTGTGAGATTCCTTCACTAAAATTAGCCGTCGAGTTACTCCCCGATACTACTCCTGTAGAAGAGCAGATTCTTTACTTGGAATGACTAGATGAGACACGTCGTCTAGCCTCCCTAGCTATTGAAGCTCAAAAGAAGCGAGTGAAAATTCACTTCGATAACACTGTTAACCCCCGCTCTTTCATCGAGGGAGATCTAGTACTGCTCTACGATCAAGCTAACGATAAGCTGGGGGCAGGAAAACTCGAGCCGATGTGGCATGGGCCCTATATTGTGAAAAGAGTTTTACAAAAAGGTGCCTATGAGCTTATAGATTATGAAGGTAATCCCCTGGACAGGCCCCGAAATGGGCTGTATCTCAAGAAATATTATGCATAAATCCAGGCACTCTCTCTCTTTTTGAACATGCATTTGCTTTCAGTAGTGTGTTGTGTGTGCGTGTTTATTTGATTTTTTATCTCAGTGTGCCAGCGTGATTTCCGCTTATTATGTCTTTTTCTTCTTGAATAGATGTCTGGATCGCCTCACGTTGGTTTCGCTGATGGTGCTTCCCGCAGTACTTGCAATCTGTCATCTGTGGCATGGGTGATCTACGATCCTCATGGTGAGTTAGTAGATATTCAAGGGGTGTGTCTGGGTTCTACAACGAACAATGTGGCTGAATATAGTGTTTTAATTGAATTATTGGCCGAGGCAATTAACCTTGGAATCCACACCTTGGTTGTAAACTTAGATTCGCAACTTGTAGTCCACCAGCTCAACGGACGATATTTCGTCAGAGATCATCGCATCTTAAGGTTGTATTTACGTGTTAAGTTATTGGAAAGAGATTTTGATTACATTACTTATCATCACATTCCAAGAAGACTTAATTTAGTAACCGATGCATTGGCTAACTATGTATTGGACAGACATTTGCATAATATGTAAATCAACATAATACAGGAAGCATAAGATACAATAAAACATAACACCATGTATATATATATATATATATATATCGTGTGGCGCACTGAGGCACTCAAAAAATAGAATGTACATGTCTGATAGAGTCTGTGTCCTCCATACATCCGAGACACATGTCTCTCAAAAAATATGCAGAAAACAAAGCCTAGGAGTCTAAGCATGGTGGTGCTCATGATAGCACATCACCGCTCGCACCAATTGTCTTAGCAGATGGTGAACGCGAGTCGACACCCCTACTGTGTGCCTCTGATAAGCGAAAGGCACATCTGCCAATCTGGCATAATCGGGAATCCCTTGGGCAAGCCCCTCGAGATTCTGTATCAGCTCCTCTCCCACGACCCCTCCTGCCTGAGGGTCGGCTGTAGGTTGGCCTCTTCTCGCTGTAGGGGATAGCCCGACTGGTTGCTCTGGGCCCACATCTGCATATACATATGATTATTATTAGAACAAACATGTATTAAAAAAGACAAAAAAAATGGAAAACATCAAAATCAAGGAGTTCATACCTAACTCCTCCTCCCATTCCTCCCCCTCTGGCAGTGGAAGGTCTGGGTCCCCCATGAAACTGGTCCCTGCATACGGCCAATCCTGGATCACGATCAGTTGTCGACGGAGCCATATGAAGAACTCGGGATGCCATGACATCTCCTGGCCTCCTCGTCCTCTGGGCATCAGCGCTGCCCAACGAGCCATTCTAGGCTCTTGTGGTAATGGATCTGCCACCACGACTCTCTAGATCTGGAAGAGTGGTATTCGTTCTAGGAAGAACGATACCACGATCGAACCATATGCAAAATGTTTCATGTCTGCTCGCTTGCAATTGGTGAGTTGCCTCTTAATATTGGTAGTCACAGCTGCGGCCCAGTTAAAGATGGTTGGACTAAGGCATTCAGTCGCAAGTATCAGGTGGTTCTTACTGGCCTCGTGGGGCGCTTGTACCCCAGCTACACGTGTGATGGTGAAGAGAATGGCCTTCAGAGTCAAATCCCGGATGGTGTTGATTAACACCTTAGCACTCTACTGCTCGAATTGTGCTTCCGGGCACACTCGATCTTTTACTTCACCAACCTTCTCCCCGGAAGGTCTACTACCAGTCAAAATAGGAACCGCCCCTCTCCGTGACAGTCCCGTGATGAAGTATACATCAGAGACCTCAAGCTGTAAGGTCTAATTCCGTAGATGAAACACTTGGTCATCCACGTCCCAAGAATCATTGATAAACTGGAGCAACTCAGGTTGCGACCGCATGTATGATTGTGAGGAAGAATTTCTTAAGGCCACAATCCCTTAGGGCGTTCATGCACCCTTCATCTTCATTTGTTGAGGCATCCACAATGTCATGTTCTCTCTCTTTCCATTCTACCACCATTTTGACCTGTTTCCTGCACCCACAAGGACAAACTTACCTTCATTAGGACATTGGACAATTCATAATCCAGGGAAATTTCAAATTGAATGGGCGAAAGTGTGAGAAAACTTGGGTCGCGCGGTTAGCGCAACTGTTCTTAAAACAGTTGCGCTAATGGTGCAACTCCTGTGGGTATTTCACCCCATTAGCGCGGGTCCGTGTTGGATACCCGCGACAATGAGGTGAAGCCCTAATTTTGAAATTCCCCCTTGCTGGGGCTCAATCAGGAACTACATGCAGAAAAAATAGTATAAAAATGGAGCTAAGGGAAGCGCCTCTTACCTGGAGCTGACGAGGTCGCGAATGGTTGCACGGATTGGTCGTATTCGCCACCTGAAGTTTTCCTCCCAAATGGACCCTTTTCACTCTTCAAGAGGTAAATGGTAAAAGTAATTCTATTTTTACATTTTCACCCTATTTATAAGCTTTTTAACTCATTTTTTGGGTTTAGAAAGGTTATTTTTGAATATTTTAATATATTTCTGGTCGAAAATGGGTTTTACGTTTGCTTCTTGTGTAGCGACAGGTCTTGTACGCGAACTTCGATGGTGAAATGAGTAGTATTTTATACTTTTTCAGACTCGGTAAATACACGAAAAAATCACTGTGGAGTCATCTTTTAGCTCTTTCCTGACTCGCTAAAAGTGAAAAGATTGTCGAGTTATTCCTCTTGACTCGTTAAACGTAAACAAGAGGCGGTCGTTTTTAAACTCTTTTTCTGACCGTATAAAAAATGAAAAGATTGTCGGGCCTTTGTCGTTTCAGGCTCGTTAATGGAATCGAAACGACGTGATGTCGATCGCTTTTTTACTTTTTCGGGTGATGTCACTACTTACGAAAAATACTCCTCGGTTGTAATGATCACGCGGTTCTTTCGAGCATCATTTTATACTTTTTCGGGCTCGAGAGACACAACTTTAAGAAAAAGGACACCCCTGGAGTTTTCTTTTTGATGTCTTTTCAAACTCTCTAAACATGAAAAGATGCTGAGTTCTCCCTTTGTCAGACTTGTTAAAACTTAATGACATCATGTTCCGTGGAAATGACACTCCTCAAGCATATGCTATCCCCGTCAAGCTTGCCATCCAAAAATAACCGGGGTACTCGCCAGAAATGGTGGGGGAATAAAGGAATCATAATCATCATCATCGGCAGTATGTCGCTCTTGAACATGGCACTTTCTGCATTCGTGTCTGGGTGGGGACATCTCATCTCACTTCACATTTGCCTCCATGGGTTTGGGTTAACCTATTTGACCACTCATCTGCTCATCATCTCGTCATCATGACCCCTGATCATTTGACCTCAAATACTGCCAAATCCATCATTGTGCCACCGATATGTTCAAGAGAAGTTGGCCTCTACAAGAATACTCAACCTCCCTCTGATGTCTCACACCAAATATATTTTCCCTCTCTGTCTCGTGTCGATGATGTGGGAAACATTATGGCCCACCTTCGATCAAGATCAATTCCTGTCGACTTCAACTCATTATCCAGGAAGGTGACCTAGAGACTCCCTTCAGGTACCTTGGAGCCTGCATGCCTCAATGGCAGGTTCTTCGTGTTCGACGAGAGGTTTTCATCATTGAACTCCGATCGGATGATTCTACGGGTGTTCGACATCGGCTCATTGATTCACATGCCGTGGATTGTACCTATAGTACCTTGAGGACCATCGTCATTATTGGTGGCACCTCTCACGTCTGTTAATAGTTTTCATTATTGACTGGTAATCAGACAATGTTCATGCATGTTCGACTTCGACTCCTATATTCACATGCTTGAACTTGTACTATGTTCGGGTCGAGTTGGAGCGCAAGACCCCGGATTATGCATATTGAGATCCAGGTTGTATTTTGTGGATTATTGTAATCATTACATGAACTCGTTCATTGGATGGCTGTGACCATACCTGAGTCCATTCATAGATCGTCATCGTATGGCTGCATCCATACCTGGGATCCAGTCTTTATACTCTATAACGGATGGCTGTGCCCATACCGCATGTATATCGTGTACTTGAGATATCAGTTGTACTTCTTTTCACAGGTTCTCCAACGGCGGTGTTTTCAGTCACACATGTTCTTGTAAATAACTTCACCCCTCTCTCTCTCGGGCCTCATGCTTTAGGGGGCATCTGTTACACAGTAATTTGTCACCGTTTGTCACCGTCCCTGTTACCCCTCTCCTGCATCTTGGAGGACTCATTCTGGGACTTGTGAGAAGTGACAAGACTTGAAACCACTTTCATTATTCACCTCTAAACATGAGCTTCATATGCACTTAAGACATCTCCTGCTCTTTGCCTGTAAAAATAGCCCTTTTTACATTAGCGCTGGTCCCCTGTGTTATGCCCACGCCAATGGGGAAAATCCTATTAAAAAGGCGCGCCATTAGCGCTCTGTCCTGGAGTCGCAATCGCGCCAACCATTTTGGGCAAAGTTTTGAACTAATCAAACCTCCGAAGGTTATGTCCAACTCCTTCACCAACTGACTCCAAGTTAAGTGAGGATGGCTTGGCTTCGAATCTCCTTGCATGGAAAGTAGTTTGCCACCATTCCATGGAAGTTTCCAAGTGATGAAGCCAAATCCCTTATTGTTTTGATTGACCTTATCTCTTCCTTTTCCTCTATAAAAGCTTGTCTCCATGGCTTGAGCAAGCTAGTTTTGACTCTAGTGGCAATACTTGTGCTGAAAGGAAGATATCAAAAGATTGGAGTTGCAAGAAACCTTCTTTGTATCCATAAGGCTTTACCTAAGTAAGGAGACTTTGTCACTAAAGGGAGAGAGAGCTTGTCCCTCACCCCTTCAAGCTTTTGCAAGACTTGTGTAGCTGAGCACCCAGCCAAAGGAGGACTTGACGTCAGGACGCTGGTTGTATTCTCCTTTGTTGAATATTAATAAATAGATGACTATCATTATGGTTCCATTCTCGTTGTACTTGTAATGGTTGATGGTGAATTATATCCTTCCTGACTGATGTATAATTGCATATATTAGATTTCATGCTTGGGTTTGTGTTTGTTATCTTTGTGTGCAGGTGTCCATTCACGTGGATAGTGGAGGATCGTGACCAGCCAAGGCAAAGGAACGCGAGCGCCATCTCTTCTACGAACTAAAGCATTGGATCTCAAGTAGGTCTCCATCACCTACTCTTTATTTGCAATTAGGAACTTGCGTGATAGCATTGTTTGATTGTTGCTAGACCCGTTCTGGGCTAGTAGGGATCGCCTCTATCCGTAGAGGGGATTTACCTCTCCAACAGGTCGTACATTATCTTCAATTAGCTATGCATGCTTGTGCAAGGCAATAAATACCTATATGTTCGTCAACTATCTCCAGATGGATAAAATATATCCTGACAGCTAGAGAGACAAGGCCATGGCTCAATGGCAGTACCCATGCTCAAGCACTACATTATGAATCCTTTTTAGAAACCTTGAATTAAGAAGTCGAGCGTTTGTGTGGTTTATTCTAACATAGAATGTTTTGTTATAATATCACCATCAATTAATGCGTATTGAATTTTTATGGTTTTTGGAAAGTAATCCATAATATTAAAGCACGCAGAAGAAAGGAGGCAGTCCTTTACAGTTTATCAGCAGCACAAGTGAAGGAAAGAGCCGTTACCAGTCCAAAGGTTCAAATCAATCCAACGGTCAGAATGAAGAC
>APFE030030873.1:1171-25407 GCA_000404065.3 Pinus taeda | reverse complement strand
GTGGGAGATTGTTGGGTTGCGTTATATTCTTTCCACATAGTTAACAGGGGGTTTGAGGGGTACCCGTAACCCCACTTTATGGGGTCCGGGGCAGCGCCCTGGAAATTTTTGGTTTTGGACCCTATGTTAGGTTGGGCAGACCCACCTATGGTTTTGTGCATGATTTTCGCACATGTTTTTTGGACACGATGGTTTTCGGTCCGTGGTTTTGGACACGATGGTTTTTAGTCCATGGTATTGGATGCTTCGGCATGTATAAATATGTATTGTAACATTGAAAGGAACATAATGAAAAATCAAGCTGGTAGTCCCGGTTTTGGGATCTATGGGAAAATCTCTATGCATATGTGTTTTTATGTGTTATGCTCTCACATTGTTTATTTTTCTGTGATTTAGAATTCGTATGAAGGTAATTTCTGTATGGGGTGCTTACCACCCGAAATGACGTGTCAGCTCCTTAGCAGTTTTGGGGGGTCCTCTCCCAAAACATGTTACTACTCCTACACCCCTAAAAACCACCATCTCTTTCTCATTTCCACCCGTCGCTTCCACTTATCACCTCTGCCCAACCACTCGTACCACCTGTCCTCCCTTCCACCATCCATGCCACACCATCCACCTCATCCCTTTTCCATGTCACCCCTCCACCTCATTTAACCATTCAACATTCAAATTTACCTATCAAATGAACATTATACATTTAATTCCTCCAACTAAATTGACTCATTTCAAATTTATTGCCCCCACTCCTGAAACGATAACTATTATGTCTCGATCCCCTACCATTTCCATTATAAAATAGCGTCATGATCCTCCATTTGTTTCCCTCCATGTTCTTTCTATTCGTGCAAGTTGTTATCGAGCCAATCTAAAGTTATTAAGTGTTTTCTGTTAGAAATTTCTCAGTCGAATTCGACCAATTAAGTATTATGGTAACCTGTTCCTTCCTTCTCATTTTTAATATAAGATTTCAATGCATAAGGGTAAAGGAAAGATGATTGATGAAGACCCCATGATTCCCCCTATCCAAGACCTTGATAAAACCCCTGACCGAGACCCAGTTCAATTTTTTTGAAACTGTCAGTGAGTTCAAGCTATATCAACTAGCCAATAGGGCAAAAAAGAAATACCTTGACCATGATGATTATTTGAGTATCTGGGAGTCCTTTCTCCCTAAATTAATTTTCCTTCAAACCCATTTCTTTCCTGAATTCTCCACCTGGTGTCACCTCAGATACCTTCCTAGCAAGAAAGCAATGATTGCCCAAAATGACAAAATTTTCTTTTCGATTTCTCTTGAGAGCATTTTCCAAGCCTTGCAAATAAATCTGAAATCCAATATGCATACATTTTACATTGAACCATTAATGGAGTTGTACAAAAATCTTACATTTCCCTAGAGAGCCCATATCTTTGAATGGTTTCTCCCTGAAAATGCTAAATTACCCAAAACAAATGCCCCATACCCTGTTTCCATTTTCTGAGATATGTCAAAATAGGTCATTTCCATGGTGACTCAATTAGTTCATTATTATACAGACCAGTGGGTTGATGAAGTAGTTTTAGGATTCTTGTTAATATTCTCAGTGGGATAAAAGCCTTCAATTTTGTTTAATTACAGCCAATTCTTGTATGATGTCATCCATGATCAATTTATGAAACTCAAAGGTGAAGGAGTGTTTAAATATTAGTCAATGTTAGTGTATCTTACGTTATATTATCAATTAGACATATTCAAATTTCAGTTGTAGAATATGGATGAGCAGGGTAACCCTTTGCTAGTTATCCATTAGACTTCATTTGTCAGAAGGAATTCAGAGGAGTACACTTACACAAATTTTGTAGACCAATTCCTTCGCACTTCCTTGTGTTTATTATGCATCGATATTATACTGAGGATATCTCCATAAATCAAGATGTGAGCTCCCTCCTTATAGACTACTAGTTTTTGTGCCAGTGAGAATATTTTCCTTAGATTATGCTAGATGGATGTTGAATATGGATGAATTAAATTTTGTGTCAAATAAGAAGAAATCATAGTTCAAACTAAAAGCACAAGTAGGCCTTTACATTGCAAATGCCAGAGTAGCCGCAAAGTAGGTGGAAACAATTTTGAGGCAGATGAAGTTCAAGCCCAATTTCACATGGTCCTATAACCCCTTGGGAGTAATATATAAGCTGAGGGTTGAGAAAAAAACTACTCCATATCCACATACACCAAGGCTAGGGATAAAACAGTATGCTAAACAAGAAGAATGGACAGAAACACACTGTAGGAAGAAGAATTACATTTCGTTAGTCAGTCTTCATTATAAAATCTTATCTGTAAAGATAAATAAGCTAAAAGGCCAAGGGAAAGCATGTCCCCCATAGATTTAGAAACACAACCTACATATTTTTTGGTTTTCAAGAGAAGGAACAAAGACCCACAGACCATAACCAAAACTGATAGCAAAGCTAGTCCTCAAGTGATCACAATTAAGGAAGAATCTTCAGAGGAAAGAGATGCATAAGAGCATACTACTTTGATTTTGACAGGAACTCCTACCACCTATCTCCCTTATGTAGAAGAGACCTTTTAATCTCCTATCTCATCTACTTCTCAGGATCCTACATAGCCAAGTATTTTCAAAAGGTACAGGGAGATTAATTTAAAGAGTGAAGCTCTCAAAGCTTCAACATACTCAAAATTCTGGAAACAAACTACCACTGCTCGTCAAAACTCATTGTCTACTTTTGATTTAGAGAAAGGACATTTTTAAATGGACTTCTTGGAACCAAAGGTTGCAGTCTCTAGAGGTGTTGAAGGTTACACAGCCTCAATATTCTCATTTGATACAAAACAATTTCATTCAATCGATCATATCGATTTGCAGAAGAAGGCATGTGAGATGATTTATTCAACTCTAACCATCTTTGCCATGGATGCTTCAAAGTTGTAGGTTTCACTGAGCAATATGCACTCACAACTGAAGATTGAAAGGATGTCCTCTATGGAAAAGAAACTAGAACTAAAACATTGGAAGAATTAGTTATCAAACTAGGATACGATCCTAGTCATGTCAAGGTAGTAGGGGAGGTGATCAAAAGAAAAAATTAATACATTCAATCTCTTAGGAAGTAGTTCAATATCACAACTATAGAAAACCCTCAAGCTAAAGAAGTCACTCATTTGGAGATGGAGAAAGATAAGATTTTTACATTAGACATGGAGCAAATTTTTGAAATACAAAAAATGGAGCAACACATGGAAGCACTACTAAAGGAAAAAGAGAAATGGAAGGAAGTTGGAACTTCACTAGCAAGGACATCAGTAGGGACATCAGCAAGAACATCAATAGCAGGGACTGTAACCTATCTTACAATACAAGTATCAGTTTTGGATTCCTCAGAAAATATAACTCAAGCTTTGGGGTAATTGTCATTGACAAATAAAGAGGTGGAGAAATTCTCAGCAACCCTCACCAAGATGGAGGAAAACAAGATAAAGGAAGACAATGCATATTTGGTAGAAGTAGAAGAGAACTTCAAACTTATGCAACAAATTCATAAGTATGAAGACCATTCCATCATCATTGAAATGTTGGTAGAGGAAAGACATAATATTTGGCACAACATCAATGCCAATGTTACAAAATTGTGGCCTTCCATCGAAATTATTTTTGAACAGGAGGATTTGGTGCAGAGAATCATAGCAATAATGGAGCAAACTAAAGTAGATATTGAACATAGGCCAGAAGAAGAACAGAAGATCATCAGGGTGTTGTACTCTAAAACCAGAAAAGAACTCGAAGAGATCAACATCCAAGATAGAACAAAGATAGCAATGGAAGTCAAAAGAGTTTTGACTAAAAATAATTTCATGGTGCAATTGGAGAAGAAGTGTAAAGAGTTGGAACTACTGGTTAAGAGATTCAATATATTTTTTACTTTATTGCAAGAGAAGGGACTTCCAGATATCATAAAATCTAATGGAAAATTGGTTCCATTACAGAATTATTAGGATAAATTTTGCAATATAGTTGCAGATGTGTCAAAGTTTGTATACGAAAAAGGAACCCTCAGTGGAGAAGATATTCTAGAAGGCCTACAATTTAATTTGAACATACAACATGAAATTCATCATTTATTTGTGAATAATCCAACTTTCCAAACTGACAGTGAGGTGGATGAAGGGTTTAGAACACATGCTAAATTTCTCCATCCCTGGTGAAGAAAGGTGGGACCAATTACTGGAGTTGGTCGAGTAAGCATAAACCCTAGGATCTAGATATTGATGTTGTTGTGCATTGTACTAAAAGGGATCAATTTATAGTAATAAAAATAGTTGTTTTCTAGGATTCCCATGTCAAGCAATTGGTGACGCAATTTCTTATGTGAAATTTTTTATTTTCTCAGTTTTCCATATGTTTTCTCTCTTTATTGTTTCAAGAAGATTAAGGATTGAATTTTCTTAATTGTATTCTTATCTGGCTCATAAATAATATCAATATTTTATTTTTGATGTTAAATATATAACTCATCTCAATATTCTCCATATTGAATTGAAATTAAATCATATTCATCTTTTTCACTCCGAAGGCACTTTATAAGATCCAAATGTTTTCCTATCCTACCTTGTTACAGTTTCTCTATCATTTTGTGATTGATTACCTAAAGTTTCATGACTCCATGCTCAATGGACCCTCTCTACATATTTCAACAAAACCTTTGAAAAAGCCACCTCAAACCTTCAAAACTAGCCTAATATTTTAAAAATAGAAATCCAAATTAGAAATAGAGATCCCTCTCCAAAGGTGGAACGACTAAATCATAGCTTTAAAAGTGGTTTTGTGGTTACCTTTGGGTTTCTCTCCTCAACCTAGGGAAATTATAGAGTGATAACATGATACAGATATAAAATATGTTATACCCAACATTGTGGAAAACTCTCACATTCACACCCCATTAATCCTCTCACACTACGAAATCAAGTAACTCAATACTCTCAGAAAAGTGTATGTCAAATTATCCTTAAAAATATCCAAATCAATGCCTCGAGAAAATACCATGGTTATCCCAATACCTAGGACACTTGTACCATAGTAATCTCAAAATCAATACCACAGGAAAATAACATGGTTATGTAAATACCTAGGACACCTGTACTATGGTAATATCCAAACCAATACCACATGAAAATACTAGGGCAACGCCAATATCAAGTGCCAAATACTAGTACTCATGACTAGTCCCACAACCACACCCTCAACACATGAAAAAATTGGTTGCAACTCCATCCACAATAATACATGTGTGGGGTTAAAGGATTTTGAGTGCATGCATAAGACTGACTCCATGTGGTTATGGCAGAGTGTACAGAAAAACAAAGACTTCTCAACCCATACCTTTGCTGACCTTCTCCACAACTCTTCTAGCACTTAAACAATTGTCAAAGCACCTGACAACTAACATGCCAAGCAACATAATCATAACACTTGCACATAACCTAGGAACTCACTCATCTATCATAACCACACATAATCCAAGCTAGAAAACAATCATATGAATACATTCCCAGGTTGACATCAACGTCAATCATCAATAACTACAACTAACAACAACATCATCAATGCCAACATGAATAATGTTGTAAAATTGAATGATGTTATGATGTTGTGGGGTGAATTTAATATGTAAATAAAGAAATGAAACTATCTAAAGAAAAGAACAATGTATCCCTAAAGAAACTTTAACATGGTATAAATGTTGGGCTAAAGATAATTCATTGAAGATAATCCTTTCAAGACACCTTTAATGGATGCAAGAGAATATACCTAAAATAAGTCTAGGGTTTTAAGGAAACCCAAATAAATTTGGATATTAGGGTTTGATAGATATTATGAGGTTAGGCTTTGGAAGAAACCCTAGATTATAAAAAAGATTTGAGATATGAAATCTCAAAACCCTAGCATGATCAGTGTGAAGATGCTCTAGCACTTGTGAAACATTAGAGAAAATTTCAGCCTAAAAGTGCCCATGAAATTTTCACTTAATCTCCATGTCATAATACGTAAACCAATCAAAATAATTTAAATTTAAAAAGACGTACATGTAAATATTTTGGAGGGAAAAGAAGAAAAAATACTTTTTTTCATTGTATTTTTGGGTTATCTCCTTATAGGTTTACTGAAATTTCAATGTATACATTTTTTTGGATGTAGGATTGAATTATGCATCCAATGAGTACCCATTATTCATACTTTTGAGAAGACCCAAATTGATAAAAATTGAAGATACATTATGTTAGTGTCGGTATCTTCATCCCTCCATCAGTGATCAAATTTCTCCTTTTGCATGCATATTAGGTGTCCCATCTGATCAATTGCATTCCATTAGGTCATGGATCAACTGATGGTAGTGGTTCATTGTCATTTCCCTCATGACATTCACCTGCTGGCCTATTTTCACATGTTTAGGTCATTTACTGTCATTTTGTTTCATTTCATTTACCAAAATTAGTTTTAGGGTTTTAGTCTCACTAGGTCTAGGGTTTGCCACCATGGTCATCCAGAACTCAACAAAAGGTCAACAGGCAAATGAGGAGGTTTTATAAGCTCATAGAGTTCTAAATTCACTCATGATATGCTCAATAAATGGTTTTTACCTCAAAACTTTGTTTTGAGGTGAAAACAAAGTTTTTTATTTTATGTACAAATTTTTATGTAAATTAAAGTGTTTTCTATATGTAATAAGTTCGAGCTATTATCCTTGGTCACCTTGCCAACTCCAACCACCGCAAGAAACAAAAGCATCAATGCATTAGTTCATCAAGTGATCAAGAAAAGTCAATTCAAATGAAAAACAGAGTTTATGAGCAATAGTGGCTTTGACATTATAAAAGTGGGTTTGAAATAAGGGAAAATCAAAAGGCATCCATATATAAAGTGAATACATGCTAATCATCTATTCCATTGTGCAAGACATCCATGAAGAGTTAAAATCATAATTTGGAGGCAAATTAGGCAAAAGAAGGTGAAAACCTTGTTTTTTTAGAAAATCTTCATGGCAATGTGGATCAGAGGCAATGTGTTGCACATCAAACTGGCGTTGTGCATCATCGGGCTTCTGCTAGTGTAAATTTACAAGGGTGCTGCACATCAGGAGGGCATTGCGCATTGGGCCCAACGTGCTGCACATCAGTTAAGAAGCTGCCAAAACATTCCAAATCACCCAATAACCCTCAAAAATGCTGCATTTCTCTTCTACAAGTAAGTTCTCATTATTCTTGAGCTGAATTTGATCTCCTACATGTTTTCTTCATAAATTTTGCATTTTGAAAACCAAACCCTAGCTTGTCTTCATCAATTTCCATTTCATTGTAAAATTTTCACTCCATAACCAAACCCAACATCATTTTCCCCTTTTCCATATTTCATTGCCCTAAACTAATCCATTCATTTCATTTTCCATATCCCACTCCCCTAAGAAAACTCACTCCCTTCATCAAACCCTAAGTTCCCCTCAAAACCCTAATTTCCCAAAACCCCTCCCTTCATTCCCCAACTCCATTTAACATTGTTAAATTCTCTTCATACTTATCTCTCTTGTCCCCTCCCATTATCATTTTCCACCATATCATAATCACATAACTTCCCTAAGACAAGCACCATGACAGGAAGCAATGAATCAAGTTATGAAGAGGAAACACTTAGTGATAGCTCAAGGGAAAGAAATGTACAGCCTAGGAGACCTCACAAGGGTGGAAAAATTATTGGAGAGGAACCTATTAGCATGACTGAACTCCTTGCTTGTCCCCTTGCTACCACTTGTTTTAGATACCAGCCTTGCTTTGAGTTTTATGAGATGGTTGAGAGGGTTAAATACCATCATGAGTTAGCAAGGCAGTTTGTCATAAACATGGAGAATAACGTGGTGCACCTTGCTGGGATCAATTTCACTCTTTCACCAGCTATTATTGCAGAAGCCACTAGAATGCTAGATGTAGGGGAAAAGTGGAACAAAAGGTAGAATATCAACAAGCAACATTATGACCATATATTAAGGCCAAATATCATGGTAAACTAAGTAGGGTGTTTCCTTTCAAGTTCTTGGAGGACCGGTATGTTCCACTTATGAAACTTATCATCAACTACTTCACATGTGAGGGTAGGTTCTCCAGACTTTATGCCTACCATAATAGATTACTTATGCACTTCAATAGGGTCAAAATGATGAGTATTCCACATTTCATATGCAAAAACATAGAGAGGATGACTATGATTGCAAAAAGAAAACCATACCCCCAACAACTCAACAGTATTTATCACTTTGTTGTCATCAGAAGTATTGTTTTTCATTAGCTCACTCAGTTGGGACTGTCATGGGAAACTTTCATTGCCCATGAAATCTTCAAGGGGCCTCAAATTTTTGCATATCCTCAAGAGGAAGGTGAACCTTCCGAGCAACAAAAATAGCCTGAAAGCAAAAATGAAGAGGCTCATATTCTTGTGTTTGTAACTTATGAAAAAGGCACCATGGAGCTTTTTGCAGCTGCCAAACGAGTACTATCTCCACCAGGGGTGGGAGGGGTCTCATTTTCTCCACTAGATAATAGGAAAATTCTATTTTCACCTGGGGTGAAAGGGGCTTTACCTTTTTCTTCAGCCGAACAGGTACATGGAAAAGACAAAGGAAAGCAACAAGTGCATGATGAAGGCCCTACCAAAGGGCAAGATAAGGATTTTGTTTTGGTTGAGGAAGATGACACTGATTTGGGCTCTCGAAGCTAAAGACTCAAGGATATGATCATCAAAGAGAAGGAGGCTGAAATCCAAGCCTTATCACTTAACCTTGAGAGGGCCAAGTGGATCATTAACTTTCTTGAGCAAGAGAACAAGCAACTGGAGGACAAAGAAGCAATTGTGGAGCTGCAAACAATTAGAGAAAACCAACAAGTGACAAAAAGAAGAAAAATCAAGATGAAATAACTTGAGCAAGAAATTGAGGCTGACCTAGAATCATGGTTGGAAAGAGTGAATATCCACCTTGAGAAGAAAATGTTGTGCCACACGGCTTATCATTACTTAGCTCAGAATAAAATTTGCAAGACAAGGATAAATGACCTAAAAGCTAAGTTAAAGAGAGCCTTGAGAGCCAAAAAGGAACAAGACAAACTTAAAATTTTGGCTGAAGCTTCCTTGGCTTAGCAAAGAAATTAATGTGCTTTCCTCTTGCTAAATTTGAAGCAATTTTGAGAAAATTTTGTCATTTTACAATTTTTAAATGCAAAACGCAGGAATTTTCAGCTGATGCATTGAGTTGGCTAAGAATTTTTCAAAATGGCTTGCATTTTTGGATTCCTTACGGAAAAATAATGAAACCCAGAAAGTTTCATGAAATTTAGAGGAGATCTGGGTCACCTAAAGGGAAAAAAACACCTAACAAATTCCCTCTCTACCACTTTTTGGACCCATAGGAACTAGTCTTGGGAGAAATGATTTTTGAAGGGGCAAATGGACTCCAAATCCAAAAATTCTAGTTTTCCTAGAAATAAGATAGGAAGAGGTTTCCAACAAGCTATCGTGGGTTTAATTTGGTGAAGAGGAAGGCCTCCAAACTCAACCTTGAAATGGCACTGCGCATCAGGCTCAGGGTGCTGTGCATGAGGCAAAATTTTTCCAATTTTGCCTAAAAACTCAGAATTTCGCCTAGTTTGCTGTCAATTTGACTTTTTCTTCTCTCTTTGCTAAATGGATGATGTAATATGATGTACTATGATGTAAAAATGATGCAAAATGACTTGAGGAGGTAGATACATCAGCTAGAGTTGGTTTGAGGATGAATGAATCAGTTTCCATAGTTTTAGAGGCAAGCTATTCCACTGCCTATTTTTCAGTTCCTAGTTTAGATCTTGTTGAAA
Organism: Pinus taeda; assembly: GCA_000404065.3. Classification (NCBI taxonomy): domain Eukaryota; kingdom Viridiplantae; phylum Streptophyta; class Pinopsida; order Pinales; family Pinaceae; genus Pinus; species Pinus taeda. The sequence goes on along the minus strand of APFE030030873.1, from coordinate 15,506 downwards.
CCACTCCCTGACTCATGGATTCGACCCCTGATGGCTAGCATAGGTGGTTTAGTGCCTATATCTTGTGCTTTATTAGTCATTTGTTAAGGTTGGAATCTTGGGGATGCATTGAGCTACTTTGTAAATCATTTTTGCACTTTGGCAAGGAAATGAACCAAGGTTTTGCAGCATTTTGTGGGATTATTTTGGTAATGTGTATTAGAATTGTTTTCTCCTATGTTATTTATTTTATCTTATGTGTATATGTTCCATCATCTATATTTTTTTTCATAACTAAATGAATCAAGATTTAAAAGGTGGAATCCATTGATGTTTAGTGCTCTGCCTTAGGGTGTCATTTAGTTTTAAATGTTTTCTACTATTTGAAGAGGACTCATGAAACTTCCATGCCCTCTCCCAATCTTCACTAGTCTTTAGACTCACCATCACATTCATTTCAAAGTGCTAAAACACTTGCCTACCTCGCCCCACAGAAATCTCTGCAAATCTGAGTTGATTTCCCAGACCCAAAGCTGCCTTCCTCATCTGATCCAGTAACCAACCATTAAAATCAATCAAATTCCTCTGAGCATATACCTAGCCTAAAATTAGTATTCATTTAAGTCATCTCAAGCCTTAGTTTCCATATTCTTTTGAGATTGACAAGGAGAGAGCCCTCTCCCGACCTGGTAGGGCTAGCTACTAGGTTAAGTGTGGTTTGATGTTACCCTAGACCTGCCTTTCTCAGCCTAAGGTAGATTTAGGCCATAACAAATTAAAAAAGCATGTTACACATGCTTTTTTAATGTATCTTCATTTTTTTTTATTAATGTGGCTCTTCTCAAAAGTATGAATAATGGATAATCCTTGGATCCAAAATTTAATTATGCATCCAATGAGTGTCTACACAGTAAATTTGAGTAAGCCTATAAGGAGATGAGGCAAAAATACAATTAAAAAATAGTTTTCTTCTTTTCCCTCCAAAATTCATAACTCTTATTTTATAATTTTAACTATAATTTTATTATTTTTCCTAGGGGGGGCACTTTTAGGCTGAAATTTCCTCTAATGGGTTTTATTTAGACACATATGGGATAGTCTCAATTAGCCCTGGTTTCTAATGAAGTTGGTTGAAATATCATGAAGGAAACAATGTGATCCTTCTAACCTCCTGATAATATGTAATAAGTAGATGCTTCTTGAGGATTGTCTGAATTGCAAGAAAATATGGCTAACATAGGAAGAGAAGAGATAATGTTGGAAAGGAGACACCTTATGAAGAGTTCACAAAGTGGTCTAGCTACCAATATTGAATAAGAAAGTGCACATGTAGCTGAATACTACAAGGTAGCTATAGTTTATTATCTCAAATGAAATATTGGATGGAAAGGTAAGATCTAAGGTATGATGATAATATCACCTTCACAAACGGCTCATGCATGCATATGAAAGTAAGTTTCACTCATGGTACTTATGATGAGATGATGCACTTGGTATTGGAAAAGTATCTTACATTCTATTAAGTCATGGTAAAGCTAATGAGAATCATTGACTTTTTATATATTGGTATACTTGATATTTGGAAAAGAACCTTACATTCTATACATGACAAATTTCTTGATTTTATGAAGTAGGCTACATATATTGATTCTTATATATGGTAGCTTGATATTGTTTATAATTATTGTGATAAGCATGACAACCTTGATGATAAAAGTGTAACAATAAGATTGATATTCAGTATCTTTTTTTGACCATGGTTATGTTTGGATAAGCATAGTAAATATAACATATGGTAAAATTGGATGCTCTATCTTGATGGTTGGATGATATAGTGAAGAAGTGATGTAGTGATTATGATCCATGAAGTATGATGATACACATGCCAATCCCCTAATCATATGACTCTAAATCCTTGATGAAAATTTGATGTTATGTTCATATGTGATGATGAAGTAGTTGATGCTAACATGTGATGGCCATGATGAATATATGATATAGTTTGAATTTATGATATAACAGTTCTATTGATGCTTTAAATTTTAATGATAGATAGGTTGATGACTTGAATGATGATGAATGAAGTGGTTACTCTAAGAGGGAGAAACTCCCCATAAGATCCCTACACCTATTGTCATTTGCATTAAATGTGTAGAACAATGTTTATTATTGAAGTAAGATTTTTGACATAAATAGAAAAAAAATTGGTATAATAGTTTTGTTTTGGGAAGAGAGGGTCTCCCTTAGTCTAAGCCCAAACCACATAGAAGCAATTTTATCAGTGCGGTTAGAATCCTCACAACCACACAGATAAGTTCTACAAGTACGATTGTGCCTATAGCTCACAAAATATGAATCCTCATGCAATAAATCAAAAGTGAAGTTCGAGTATGATAGTCCTACAAATATGGAGAAAATAATAGAAAGTATTGTAAGCATGAAAGTTTGAATGTTTTACTTACTAAAAAAAATATGAATGTGTTTACTAAAATTGTGTTTGCAGGGAACTAGAATATGCATATCAGTATACCATTTTAAGTTGATCATTGAAGATACTATATGACATTAATTGACAGTAGTTACAAGGGTCTGACAAGATTTGGTTCATTATTATAGATGAGCAGTATTGGATTTTTGACATGATGCTTGATATTTCATAGATATGTTTTGGCTTATGGATTGATTGAATTCACAATGACAACAAATTAGGGTTTTTATTTGATAACTAATGGCTTGACTTGATGATATTGTTATGTAGGCATAGTGAATTTCAGTGACTAATATTAATACTCATTAGTGAATATGTATTGATGTCATTGGCTTTGGCACATTCATTGAAGTATAACAAATTGTGATTCAATATGCAGTGACCTCAAATGAATGCATGAAACTTATATGACTTATCCTTGGTATATGCATTTCCATTGAGTGACAAAATAATTCATATTATGGTTATGTAGATAGCCGGATAGAGTTTGAAAATTCTTGAATAAAATGACAATAGATGAAGTCACAACTTAGTGTTTGGACATGAGCTCTACCTAACACATTGTCTAAATATTTTACCACAATGATATTGGTAGAAGCTTTTATGACTTTGATATTAGTTTTGATTTAGAATCTAAAGTTTGATAAGTTGACTTAGTTGATTTGATTACACAATGTTAATTTGTGTGAGGCTGAGTATTTTGGTTCGATCAGTATAATGTTTACAAACTATGTTGTATGGTTTGAAGCAAGCTTCCTGAGCTTGGTATATCTATTTTGACAATTACCTAGTGAAGCCAAGAGGATGTGAGAATCTAAACCTCTACTTCAAAATTGGTCCAAGGTATGCCTTTGATTTTGGTTTTATATGTTGATGGTCTGTTTTTGATAGGTAATGATCCTCAAATGATCAAAGTAAGAGGGATTTTCCCTCTGAAGTTTGGAATGAATAATCATGGCATGATGAATTTCTTTCTGAAGTTTGGAAAAGAAAATTTATATCGTGAAGCTACTGAAGAACTTTGGAAAGTGGAAATGCAAATCCTTGGAAACTCTGATTGAATTTCAAGAAGTTATGAAGATATATTTTTGAACCTAACTTGGAAACTAATATTTGATCGAAGCATTGATGTTCCATGTGAAAACCCATATCCATATCTTCTATATATATATATTATTATATAAAATAATATATAAAATATATATAATATTATTATTATAATATATATAATTATATATATATAAATATATATAAATCGTATGTATGTATGTATGTATGTATGTATATTGCATAGAATTGGAGTCACTTCATATGATTGGGCCACTTCATACACATTGGGTTGCCGCCCATCTCACCTCGAGATATTGGCATGGGACGATTAATTTTTGGTCTAAGATATTCTTGCTATGGTATGTGACTACTTGGATGTACGAATGTTGTTTAGGATAGTTATTGATGAGATGAAAACATCTCGGTGTTGCCTTAGTATGACATCTTCCATGATTTTCTATGAGAATTCCATATCTTTAAGCATGATCAAGATCAAGTACGATGTTTTCAGAATGAATAGCTATGAGGTATGTTGAAGAAACTCCTTGGAAATCTATTTTGAACAGGTTTTGGATGTGAGAGTGATACATTTTGATTACAAAGAGTGGGATATGATTTTAAAATTATATTATATATAGCTAGGAATGACATATTTTCATATTTTGAGACACTGTTTTCATATGAGTCGAGCTTAGGCTTGTGGTTACTACCTTTGTGAGAGGGAGGATGAATAAGGTATCATTTTGTGGTATATATAAATTTTATAATATAATATTTGATTTGACATCCTGCATGAATAAGAAATTGCTGCTATTGAGACATTATGATTAAAATATTCAGTGATTTGTTTAATCTAGTACCATATATGAGCATGATGATATCTTTATGATATAATAATAGAAGAACTAATCGACGTCACTAAGCTAGATCTTCCCCCTTTTCTAAACTTGCAGGGTGAGGAATTGAGATAGAGGGCTCCTGGGGTTGATGATATGAAAATGGAATGTACTTGAAAAAGGGTGCAAGGTATCCATTTTCGTTTATGTAAATGAGTACAAAAAAACTCCTAGTTCAAATCTGAAGATGTGAGGACTTCTTATTTGTAATACAGAGATAGACTGTACAGGAATTTACTAGATATGTCACTTCTGAAGAGAGGATGAGATCCAGAAGCTACCTGCCCCTCTACAGACTCTACCTAAAGAAATAATAGAAGTAAACACTCGGATTTAATAAAAATAACCTTGCTTGAACTTGACATTATGTGGAATTTTAGCTTGAAAGAGGTGTGTGTCTTTTCTTCTGTTTATGTGTTTTAACTTGATTTGTTTTAGCTGATATTAAATAAATATATCAGACATATAAGGCAGCAAATAAAAATCACACATAACAACAAATTTAATAAGGAGTTCACCCCATCTCGTGGGCTACGTCTCCTGTGAGCTCTAGTCAACTTGACCTGGCTCTTTAAGATTATGGCTTGAATTCTTTTACAAGTTCCACACTCAACTCCAAAAGGTTGCTGACTGAAACTTTGGGTTTAGAAAAACCATATACATCCATATCATGGTTGTCCTCTTTGTGCAGGCAAATCTAGACTCCCTTGGACTCGATTCCTTTAGCAGGTGCACTAAGCTTCTCTGAGCTTCTTAATGGCACAAATTCCTTCAGAATGCTTCAAATGTCTTTGCCTCTGCTAATGTCTCCAACACATATGTGACATCAACAAATGACTATTCATTTGCTCAAAATGAACATCGCATCCCCGATCTAGGCCTTCCTTCATGAATGGCTTTGGGTTGCCTGAAACTTCCCTTCAGCATCTCAACCTTTAGAATTCTCCAAATGGTTCTAAAAACACCTTCATTTGATTCATAAGGTTCATTACAATATAAATAGGGTTTTTTTTCACCTCCAATGGCTGCACACAACCCAATGTAGCTCTAACACTAAACAGGCCCTAGTGCCTCCTATAACTTTCCCAAAGCAAAAACACCTGAATATGACCTCTTCTCACTATGAAACCTATGCCAATGGCTCTAGAGGGTCAAAGAGACCCAAAATACAAAAAAAAAAATCTTCTCGAAAGGCCTTTCCTAGCCAAAATTATGGCATATTTACTCCAACTACCAGTTTTCCCCTAAAACCACTCCAACTAACTTTAGTTAACTGCAGTTAAGTCCGCCAAAGATGGCAGGTCTGAAAAAATTGGCACCCCACCAATTTTTCCGCCAACTAAACTATCAGATAGCCCTTAGCCACTGGCGGAATTAATGCATGTGACCGGGCAGGTGGGTGGTTAGCCTACCTTCGATTCTGCGCCTGACCGTTGAATGGGAGGTTAGATCCTTTAACATAATAGTTTTTCCATTTCATATCAAGTTCCGCCCATGTGTTATAACGGTAAAACATTGAGATTGTGTATGGTAGGTCATGCGTTTGACCCACAGATCCGCCACCAAAAATTTTAATACGCCCAAACCTTCGTCCACCTTAGGGCCACGTGGCACCCTCCCATTGGCTACTAGAAATGGTATATTCCTGGAATATTCTATTCTTTTTTTTTTTAAATTCAAAAAATTGAGGATATTGGGTGATTTTCATTTTGGCATAACTTCTGCATACAGAGTCTATTTTTTGAACCATTCATGGTGTCGGAATCAGGAAGACGAGACCTATCTAGTCATTAAGGTTCAAACCAGTTCTAAGCACTTTCATTTTTGAGAATTTTTCAACACTTGGTCTTGAGCTTCTAACGACAACTCCCAAATGAGAGGCTTTTGGTCTCCAAAAGCTTACTAAAATGCTGAATTGAACTGTAGTATAGATAATGAGAGAATGAATATCCTCTTCCCTTCATCCCTTCAAACATTTTCTTTGCATGGCAAATGAGTTTGAACCAAAAATGGAAATAAATTGACATTTCCCTTCCTGAATGTGTTTTTCCTCCTATCCACAACTGTCTTTCTTGCACTCACATAGAAATTTTCTGGCAAGAAAATTACAGAATGAAACTGAACAATGCTTCCTTGATCAATGATCTAAGGTGGCTAAAAAAAACAAGATATTACAGCATAGAATACATGCATACATCCAAAATTTACATATGTACAAAAGGAGAACATCTTCCTATGTCAAGAAGTCCATCCACTTCTCACCAAGCCACTTCCATGGCGACTTTTGTTGCTGCAACTTTTCCTCATGCTAAACTTCCCTTTCCACATCAATAATGGAATCTATGGTTCCACCTTTGCCAATATTCTAGTCCTCTTGTTGCATGTGTGTGGGATGACGAGTTGGATGTAAAGTCCAAAAATGAGAGACAACATGTCCCTTATTTTGGCAAAAAGTGCAAATATTATGCACCTTCTTTGAAGGTAGTCTTTGCTTCATCTATTTCCTGTGTGCTTTCTTCTTCATCCAGCATCTTGAAACATGATGGTTAAATTGACCACAATATGTACAAGAAAACTTTCTTCCATTAAAACAAATAAAATTTTCATGCCTTGTAGAAACACAATCAAATTGATCATGAGAAGATGTATACCTCTTGTGCTGCTTTGCATGTTCTTTTGCCTCCATGAGGAGATGAACTAGTAGAGGTTCCAGTTTTCAATTGCAGACTAACATCATCGTTCTTGTCTTGAAAACTGCCTAAAATTGCATGCTTGCATAAGTTGCATGTCTACCATCTTCTTGCTGCTACAAAGGCTTAAAGCAATGGAAATCTTCTTTGAAACAAATTTGACATATTTACCTCATGGAACTTGGAACAAAAGTTCTCTTTGAATTAGCCTCACATGCCTTCATGGATTTTGAGTCTTCACCATTATATTGCACATAAACAAGTCCTAGATTCTTGGGTTGTTCCTCAACAAAAAGGGGTTCAATCATGCCTTGTGCATGCTTTCCTAATCCTTGCCTTCATAACCCATCGTAAGAATTAACATGGATCCTACTCCAATTGCATGCTTTTCGAAAGATCCAACACATCTTTCTAAAGAGGAAATTGAAGACAAATCAAAATGGATTACCTCTTTCTCACACATGTTCTTGGTCAAAGCCTCTTGGGCTTGATGACGCTGCAACTCCATATCATGCAAGCTTTGAAGAATTTCTTCCTTCTCCTACTTCATGGCCAACAATTTCTCATGAAGCTCCATACTTTCTCTTCTATCCTCAAATAGGATCTACACCATATACTTCAATATAAGGAATTCATGCTTCATATCGTCATCAAAGAACCTTGTGAAGGAGGAAACTTCACTTGCAGAAGAAATTGACATCATGTAAATGGTCAAATAACAAAAAGAACCTCAAACAGAGTTCTCAAAGCTTTCAACAATGACAAGTTGTTGACCAAATGCCTTCAACTCTTGGAGAGGGTTAACACCAGCTATCCCAAATGATCTCAAGAAAACTCAATCAATATGCAGTTTGCAAAATAGTAAAGCAATCAATCTTCTACACTACTTTAAACACCTTTCAAGCTATACAATCAAGCTATTGTGATGTCAATCAAGCAAACCAAGTGCTCTAATACCAACCTGATCTGAAAATGGAATGTACTTGAAAAATGGTGCAAGGTATCCATTTTCATTTACGTAAATGAGTACAAAAATATTCCAAGTTCAAATCTGAAGATGTGACAACTTCTTATTTCTAATACATAGATAGACTGTAGGGGCATTTACTGGATATGTCACCTCTAAAGAGAGGATGAGATACAAAAGCTACCTAGCCCTCTACAAACTCTACCTAAAGAAATAATAGAAGTAAACACTCAGATTTAATAAAAAGAACCTTGCTTGAACTTGACGTTATGTGGAATTTTAGCTTGAAAGAGGTGTATGTATTTTCTTCTATTTATGTGTTTTAACTTGATTTGTTTCAACTGATACTAAAAACATATATTAGACATATAAGGCAGAAAATAAACATCACACATAACAACAAATTTAATAAGGATTTCACCCTAATCTCGTGGGCTACGTCTCCTGTGAGCTCTAGTCAACTTGACTTGCCTCTTTGGGATTATGGATTGAATTCTTTTACAAGTTCCAAAATCAACTCCAAAAGCTTACTGACTAATCCTATGGGTTTATAAAAACCATATACATCCCTATCATGGTTGTCCTCTTTGTGCAGACAAATATAGGCTCCCTTGGACTTGATTCCTTCAGCAGATGCACTAAGCTTCCCTGAGCTTCTTAATGGCACAGACTCCTTCAGAATGCTTCAAATGTCTCTGAAACCTCCTCTAATGTGTCCAGCACATATCTGACAATAACAAATGACTATTCATTTGCTCAAAACGAGCACTACATCCTAGATCTAAGCCTTCCTTCATGGATGGCTTTGGACTACCTGAAACGTCCTTTCAGCATCTCAGCCTTTAGAATTCTCCAAATGGTTTTGAAAACACCTTCATTGGATTCAGAAGGTTCATTACAATAGAAATAGGCTTTTGTTTCACCTCCAATGGCTGCAAAAAACCTAATGCAGCTCCAACACTGAACAGGCCCTGGTGGCTCCTGGAACTTTCCTGAAGCAAAAACACCTGAAGATGACCTTGGTTCATTGTGAAACCTTTGCCAATGGCTCCACAAGGTCGAAGAGACCCAAAATCCAAGAAAAAATCATCTCAAAAGGCCTTTCCTAGCCAAAATTATGGCACATTTACTCCAACTGCCAGTTTGCCCCTAAAACCACTCCAGTTAACTTTAGTTAACTGTAGTTAAGTCTGCCAAAGATGGCGGGTCTGACAAAATTGATGCCCCACCAAGTTTTCTTCCAACTAAACTTTTAGATATCCCTTAACCGCTGGTGGAATTAATGCATGTGACCAGGCAGGTGGGTAGTTAGCCTGCCTTGGATTGCACGCCTAACCATTGACTAGGCGGTTAGCTCCTCTAACATAATAATTTTTGTGTTTCATTTCAAGTTCCGCTGATGTGGTCTAACAATAAAACATTGAGATTGTGGATGGTAGGTCATGGGTTCGACCAACAAATCCACCACCAAAAATTTTAATATGCCCAAACCTTCGTCCACCTTGGTGCCACATGGTAGCCTCTGGGCTTGCCACGTGACACCCTCCCATTGGCTGCTAGAAATGGTATATTCCTAGAATATTCTATTTTTTTTTTTTATTTATTTATTTAAAAAATGGATGATATTGGGCGATTTTCATTTTTTCATAACTTCTGCATATGGAGTCTGTTTTTCAAAACATTCATGGCACTAGAATCAGGAAGACGCGACCTATCCAATTGTTTAGGTTCAAACTAGTTCTGAGCACTTTCATTTTTGAGCATTTTTCAACACTTGGTCTTGAGCTCCTGGTTAGTTGAGGGATCTCTAGATAATAGGGTCATATATGTTTCTCCCCAATCTGTCACCCATAGGTTCATAGATGTTAGCTCCCCTATCTTGGTTTATCCAATGTATACCCCAGTTGGCATCATACCTATAAGTTGGGCTTCTCGGGAATACTGCTTCCTGTCTGGAAAATGGGTTAAGAGAGTGCTTGGAGGTGTACAACCTAAGATGATTATTATGTAGGTTTTCTACCACATGACTCTTGAGGATCATTATTGGGAATATCAATGGGAAATAGGATGGGTTGAGATGTGCTACCATATGCAATGAATCTTATTTCTTGACATAGGGTGGAAAATGTTTTCACCCCTATGTGATGACTTAGGGTGAGAGTGTCCCATAGGACATTCCTCATTGGAATTGGTTTTTGGGTTGATACTAAGATCCCCAATGTGTTTTTAAGTTGATATGTGCTCCCTAATGTTATGCTCTCTGATGTTTCCTGGGTAGTAGCATTGGGATTCCCACTGGAAATGATTCCAAGTGGTAGCAGTGGCTCCCCGATGAATAGAGGTTGGTAGCTTAGACTCCCCTTTGATTTTAAATTCGTCTTCTTTTAAATTCAAGAAAACCCAACATATGTGTAGATACAATCAAGAGATAAAATGGGAAATAAAATATGAGCCAAGATGAGAAGTGACGTCATTTGATGTCGAGATACTTGAGATTGGATATGATTTGATGATAGGATACTTGATGATTATATGATGTAGTTGTAATCTTTCCTTGGCTGGGATGGAATTTTGATTTGGTAGGTTAGCGACAAATTCTAACCATGGGACTATATTCCTCTTTTGAAGAGGACCAATTTTGACTATTTAAGCACTCAATTTGGATAAGGGAAATTGTAATTTTGAATTGATTTCCACATGTGCAAAAAATGGATAGGTCATCCCAGAAGAGAAATTGGACACCCAAGGATGGCTATAAATGCAATTCAAGTGACCTTCATTTGGATAACATCATTATGATCATTATTCTTCTTTATTTTGCTTTGGCTTGCACAAGTATGAGGCTAGATCACAAAGATTGGTTTGTATAGGTCCAAGATTACAAGATCTGAAGCTCATATGTGCATTTTGGGTTTTGGTTTCTAGCCATAGGCTTATCACAAGAAATTTTCGGCTATAACCTCAAGGATGCATGCTCATGTGTGTGGTTAGAGGGTTTTAAATACATGCAAATCACTCTCTGCATGTGGTTGGGCCCTAGGGGTTGGTTTTATTAATTGACCATAGATTTTGTTAGTTCACCATAGAGCTCAGTAGTTGACCGCAGAAAGTGATAGTTGACCACAGGATTCTAAATTAGGGTTTCAACCTATGAAGACACCTTTGATGGATGCAAGAGAATATGGACGAGACCTAAAAGAACACTATGGTTTGAAGGAATCCCTAGGAAATTTGATTATTAGGGTTTGATGGATATTATGAAGTTAGGGTTTGGAAGAAACCCTGTATTATGACAAATATTTCAGATATGCAATCTAGAAACCCTAGCATGATCAATGTGGAGATTTTTTAGAAGCCCTAGCATGATCTCTGTTTGAATATCATAATACCTCATTTTGAATATCTCCATGGGAGGCCAAAAGGAGGATTTATGAAATAGTTTTTGGAACTTTTAGGGTCTCTTTATTTTCATTGAAAATGTCGTTTAGGCCTTCAAAACAACCTCAAAAGTTTATGACATGAAAAACTACCAAAAATAGAAAGTTGTGTTAAATTTAAGGGAATGAAACTAAAAGGAAATAGTGTTGGGTCAAGTTAGGATGATAAGAATGTGACCATGTGTCACTTGGTGTTTGCAGTCAATTGTTGACATGTGGACCCCATTCTCCATAAGTGTTTCTTGGAAATCAGGTCATGCATAGTAACTCTCATCTGATGTTTACCTTGGTGAGAAAGTTAAAGTGGGTAAATGTGGGGTAGCATGTTACAAAGTGTATCAGAGTGAACTTTACAACACTAGACCTTGGGGTAAATGCATATTGTTATGCACACATGTCAATTTTCTATATTTTTACCATACATTCATGTGAGATATTTATTTTTATTGTTATGATATCCATCTATGAGATGATATGTTTGTGATGTTGTATCATGTTAATCTAAATAAGCATGTGTAGATGTAATAGCCTCACCAATAGTAACTTGAGTTAATTCTTTTTATTATGCTTTCATTTAGCTAGCAATGATGTATTGTAGGAAAGTATAAGCCCAAGAGATGAAGAGCAGAATAATTGAGTACACTTAAGATGACTCCCCATATAGGCTAGAAGACACATTAGTGTGGTCAGAGAAGACAATTGAACAACGGGGCGAGGGGGACTCTCCTGATCTGGTAGATACATTAATAAGTTTGGGGGAATCGATCATAAGTTGTAAAACTAATAATGAGTGGTTGTCTAAAGCCTAGGAAAAGCTTGCAAAAGCTCAAGAGAAGAAAGTTGAGGTTAATGTGGTTATTATTCAAGGTATTTTAGATTTACAAAAACATTGATAGTTGGGGACAAGTCATGAACATAGATAGGAAGAAAAGACTAATGGATAATATGGAATTTAGTCTTAGAAATGGTATAGGATAGATCATGATGATACAATGAAGAGTATTATATCCTTTAGGAAACCTGAGTAGAGGGCTAGTATGCATGGGTTTTATTTTATCTCTACTGCTAGGAGAAGCCATCGCCATCCCCGATAACATTATCATAGGAGGAGTGGAAAGAAGTATTTTCCGCAAGAATTCAAGGAAGCTAAGCCTAATACCTTTGATGGTGAGATGACCAAATCAAAATATGAAAAAGCATGGTTTCTTGAGATGAAATTTTTTTTCAGACTTCATGATTTCTCAGAGAATATGAAGGCCAAGATAGCTACTTTCAGTCTCAAAGGAAAATCAAATATCTAGTGGGAAGATGTCAAGTATGCCAGGCATATCACGAAAGAAGAATTGATATGGGAATAATTTGAAAGACTCTTTAGGAAGAAGTACATGTCTAAGAGATATTATGATGGAAAGGACAAGGAATTCTATGAGCTCAAGATGGGTTCTTTGACAGATGAAGAATATAGAACAAAACTTCTAGAGTTGTTGAGATATGTGCCCTGTCTTAAGGATGAGAAAGAAAATATCCAAAGGCTCATCAATGGATTTCCATTACCATTCTAAGACCAAATTGAGTTTGATGAGCCTTATTCAATAGAGGAATACATCCTGAAAGTTAAGCATTGTTATGAGCCGTCAAAGAACAAGCCTGAGTTCAAGCATGATTTGAAGGGTAGTGAAAAGAATAAAGTAAAATGGCATAGGAAACAAGGAAGATTATAGGATGCATGTGACAAGGAAAATGTGGCACCTCATAAGAAGTTCAATGAAAATGAGAAAGGACATGGATCTCAGCCAGTGGAGTAGTATAATTAAGGTAGTGGTAGAGAAACCTTGAATTGTTGGATTTGTGGTAGAGATCATTGCAAAAAGGATTATCCTTTTGTTACCGAGAATAGTGTCCACTCGGAGCTGCTATTCCCACTAAGACTGGTAGCTATCTTAGAAACAAACAAGTAAAGTCTACTTTCGCTTTCCTTTATGAAAATAGATAAGAGTGGAACAAAGGAGACCAAACTTAGTCTTGCACTTGGTTTCCTTGTTTGATTCCTCTCCTTCCTGATAGACTTTTGCCCCTTCTTCTTCATCTACCTAGCTTCAAATAGCACGTGTGGAATCAAAGTAACATACTACTATAGAAGAACAGAGATCTATATTCATAAATAACACAGGACCAGATATGTGTTAACCATACAAATGCATATATAAGCAAACATACAAGAATATGGAGGAAAACTTTAATAGCTTTATTAAGATCAAAAGTAGCAAGAGGATTACAACCATATGTTCTAACCCAACATCATCCTCCAGCAAGAAAGCCCTTCTTCACCTCAAGTAAAGCTTAGATCACCTAACACTATGAATTTACACCAGAAAACCAACAACACTTCTCTACAAGAGAAAAGATTCCAGCCTCTGGATCTCTGTGATGAGGGATCCATATATAGATGATTGTAGGGAGGTGAGTCATCTTCTGGGTCTTGATTAGTGTCCTCTCTCTGATAGTTCCTGATTCCACTTGGAGAATGATGATCTCTTACTCATCCCTGGTCGAAAACAGAGAGGCAAGTGTTAGAGGGGAAGCTTCTGGAAGAGTCCATGATCTTCCACCTCGCAATTTGTCCCTACCATTTTTCCATTCCCAACCATCACACCCTAGAGAGGGGCCATTCAATATGCATCTCACCCTTTACACTGGGAAGGTGACAAGCATCGCACCCTCTACACTGGGTATTCAGTATGGTCCAGTTTTGACCATTTATGAGCAGTTTTTAGTGGAGAACTTCTGGGAGATGATGTAATCAGCTGACCTTGTTCCTTTAGGTAGTG